>JAUPMG010260935.1:0-20526 GCA_031762675.1 Pachysandra terminalis
GAATATGAGAGTGATGTGACTATCACATCTAGAGAGGGACCGGCTAGGCTGAGTTGAGGGCGTAGCTAACCCAATAGGCCCGTGTTCAGGCAGAGGGCTCCGGCCAAGATGAGAAAAATATAAGAACGCACCTCTGTAGTTAGGACAACTAGTCATGTTTTCCTGAGGGATACCGTAGGTGGCTGCAAGTCTTGGTCTGCGGGCCACTGATAAAAAATAAGTGGGAGGATTGTGCCTCCTAGGTTAAGAACCCTTAGAACTACTCAATATCCATAGAATTTCCCTATTTCCATAGACCGTACACGGTGGGGAAAATTCAGGTTGCTGGGACACCCCAGAATAGAGGTTGGATAAGGAGGAAACAGGTTAGACTGACTTTCTAACAGAGCTTGCATTTGCACAACATGTAGATTGTGTGCTAGCTCACCTTGGTGAGGTTCATAACTTAGGTCGCATTACATGCATAATAAACTGAATTGCCTCATGCATTGATTGTTTCGATTTCCATTTGAGTTAGAATGGAAAGAATTGTAAAAGTAAAGAACTTCAGGATAGACGATTATATTCCTGAAATCATTATACTTACAAGCTTATGGTTTATGATTTTAGCAATACATTTTTCAAGAACTTTAATAAAGGGCACCGCTGTGGAGGATTAAGTGAAGGAACGAGAGGAGTTTGAAGAAGAAGACAAATTCTACTCTTACGAGTAATTTTTGTGTAAAGACTCGTCATTCTCTGATACTATATTTTGATTCTTTTTGTTGATACTCGGGTTAGGGAGTGGTGTAAATCTGATTAGAACCTAGAATTGTCGTCTATTCCACTGCACATTTGTAATTAAACGTTACATCTCTATTTTCTTTGAAAGTTTTGAAATGTTGGTTTGAAATTGATAGTACTATAATAGTTATCGACTACCACTCTCCTTTCAAGGAAGTGAAGGTCACAAATTCAAATCCTCTGTGCCCAAAGTGGTCTCAAGAATTTGGGTTGTGACACTGTCAGTGGGTCCTTCAGTCCACCGACGGGACCCACCGACGAATATTAGGTGCAGGGTGGTCTCTATCGGTGAGTTGGTCAGTGGCACCGACGGCACCCACCGACCAGATATGTTGTGGTTGGTTTCTGTCGGTGAGTTGGATGGTGGCACCGACGGACCCACCGACGGGTGGTCGGTGGCACCGACAGCACCTACCCACCAGGTTGTTAGTGGCCTTTAGGGCCCAGTTTCTCCAGCACTGGTCCTCAGGACAGCCTGGCCTTCAGACAGCATCTTATTTACATGATGGTCCTCAGGATAGCCTGGCCTTCAGACAACATCTTATTTACATGGTCCTCAAGACGTCCTGGCCTTCAGATAACATCTTATTTAAATAAGATATTCTATGTGCGTATTCATAGTTTCTAGGAGCTTCGACCTAGAGGTCACAAGCGCCTCTATTATTTTTTATCATGGGAAATAAACCAAGGGTCACTAACGTGATCAAAACTGCATTGAGTCATAAACTACCCGAATGCCAACAGAATTTCACTCGGCATATGTTACGTATAATAATATGCTATCGAGATGAAAATAATATAGTGATATTGGGATCATGACTCCCTCAACCTATGAAATTCAGTCCATCCAGGACTTCCTCACCAAATCATGACATCCAAGTCATGATACACTCAAGTCTGATCAGATCTTTAACAGAAGTGAAGTCTGAAGGCAACGTCTGGTACATGACCAAAATATGGTCATTAACCCAATTGGTTATGCTGTGCAAGTGTAGTGGTCGTGCACACTAACTAATCATGCAATCATGTGGACGGATGTGTAATAAATCAAAGTATGGAATATGAGGCTTAAAGCATGGTTTTAAATCATCATAATATACAAATCAAATCAAAGTATGCATAATCTACAATTAATCATAATTAATTATAAAACAAATCAATTAACCCTTAATTCATGTCATGGAACAATTATAATTAACATACAATTAATCATCATCAACCAAATATTAATCATATCACAAATACTTAACAAACAACCCAACCTGGGCTGACCGACAGGCTGGCCGGCACGCCTGTTGGTCAGCCGGTAGCCTAGACAGGTCCAAACACAGTTGATTTGAAGTCCTTGGGCTGACCAGTAGGCTAACCGGCACACCGGTTGGCCATCCGGCAGCCTAGACAGGGGCCAAATTATATGGTTGCATGTCTAAGGCTATCCAGCAGGCTAACCGACACACTGGTTGCCCGGCCTAGGCAAAGGGTGTGGTTTTTCCAAAAGTCTTAGGGTAGCCATCGGTAAGCTGGCCGACACACCGGCTGGTCATCCGGCAGGCTAGGAAGGGGCTTGTTTTCAAAGTCTCAGGCACACATGACCACCGGCAGGCTAACCAGCACACTTGTTGGCCATCCGGTAGCCTAGACAGTAGGTCATAAATCAAAAAAGGAATCCGGCAGGGTTTCGGCAGGCTACCGGCACAGCAGTAGGTCTACTGGACACCATCTGGGTCAACCGACAGGCTGGCCGGCACACTGGCAAGGTGCCGGTTTACCCAGAAACAGCAACTAAGTATGATTTTTATATATTTACACATATTTAATAATTTTCTTCAACAGAGACTCATATTTAAATTTAATTCCGAACATAACCAAATTAAAACATCGATCAAAACAACCACTTACCTTGCTTGGCAGGATTAAACTTAGAAAGCTTGAGTTTGTATGAAAAACAGTTCACGATTGATTTTGAATTCAATGAGCTATGTCATATTCAAAGAATATGGCATATCACCTAATCCAAATCAAAAATATAAAGTAATCAAAATTACGTACCTTGCTCAACGCTTCAGATCTTCCTCCTAGTTCAAGTCTAAACTGTTCTTCCTCAACTTTCTAGCTCCAGCTATCTTCTCAGATTTTTAGATTATGGTTTGGACGACCAAGACCATGTTCATATAGTCTCTTAGTTAGTCTAGAGTTTAAATTGGTTTAGGATTAAGATTCTAATCCTAGCCTTTAGATTAGTCTAGTTAATCCTAACCATTGGTTTTTAAGTCTTCTAATTATATTAGGAATGTTAATGGGTGTTTTAACCTTAATCTAATGTCCTAGTTGAATTATAACTTGACCTTAATTTATTATTATTTAATTAGCATGAGAATTAGTTATTTAATTAAACTAATTGGGCTTAAGTCTAAGTTGGGCTTTAATCCTATTGGGCTTTACTTAAGTCCACCAATTAATTATTAGAGCTAGGTCCTGTCTGGTTAGTTTTAGTTTAATCAATTTAACCAGTTTCTTAATAAAGCTGAATGACCTTTGTTTATAACCTATAGTTTTATTTTATTAATTACTTTAGGTTAAAGTATTATTAGCTTTTAACTTATGATTAAAATGTCCCTAACATAACTTAGTTAAGCATTATAACTTAAAGAGTTATGATTGTGTGTGAAGCACTTCAGCTTCCCATTGTGCAACCCACCAATCAAAATCAGTCAAAGTCAAAGGTGTAACTATATTACTAAAAATTTTAAATTACTCCTATATTTTAAATTAATTTCGAATTAATCCCTATAAAAGTTCAGGTTATTACATGAACCTTATAGGATCATCCCCAAAACATATACTTAAGACATGGTCACTATGAACCTCAGAACAATTGGATATACTTCATACATTAACCAACTCACATTACCCACACATCAAACACACTCATATCACACTGGTATCACGCATCACATAATCCTGAAGACTAAAGCACACCAGAAAAGTTCAGAATACACCAAAACAGAAGCACATAGAGTCATATAATTGCACAATTATTTCTACACACATTTTTAAGGAAAACTAACCCCATACTCAACCTATCGAGGACATAAACTAGCTAACCTCCGAATATGGGGTATATTGGACTTTGGTCGCAAGTTCGGATCCTCTTCAAGCTCGGGTGTTGGTCCAACAAATTTCAGGGTTTTTAAGCTTTGGCGTATGTTCGGTATTTTGGCCATAGCTATTTATATACTTATAGTCATCACCTAAAACTTGGACCATTGTGTTCCCAACTAACAGGAAAATCCTAGAAAAATATAAAATAAATTATCTATGCTTCGGTCGACAGAAGGTCAGGCTGAAGGTCTCGGTCGGTGTTTTTGGTTCATCCTCATGTTCGGTCCATTAACCAGAAAGTTTGGGGCTTTCGGTCGGTAATTTTGGTCGGACCGAAGGTCAGACCTAATATCGTAGGAACTCCAAAAAAATCCCTAAAATCCTAAAAATTCATATCTTTCATATTTTGGCCTATAATTTCCAATCTATAATCAAAAATCCATAAATCAACAGTTAATACTTCCTATTCAAAATTACATACTCTATATACATTCGTAAGCATAAACTACAACAAATAATCATATTATCACACAGATCACCATATTTATCACAAATAAATCATATTAAGTTAAATCTCAGTAAACGGATCCTAGATCATGCTTCACTATCGTATTTTTCATGCAAATCAATCTTAATCAATATACCTAATACTGTTATCATATTTCCATGCAAGTGTTTATGAAAATGTCCAAGGAACACCTACCTCTCTTCATATGCTTTTTCTGAAACTTTTGGGTTTGGAAGATCACCACCATCTCTTCTGGGATCTCCTCTTCATCCTTTCTTTCTCTTTTACTTCTTATTCCTTTTTCTTTTCTCCTCATCTTCTTCTTCTTTCTCTACAGCAAAACGGATCTCAGATCTGTATCTCCCTCTTGGTTGGGTATCACATGGTAACGGGAAAGGGGTTATAGGAAACCTTCCCATAATCCTACGATCCTAGTTAGAAGGTGGAGGGAATCAAGGATTCCTTCCATCTCTATTAACACTATCTAGTTCAAATTCAAATTTGGGCTAAGACTAAACTACCCCTAGTGACTTGGTCATTTGAGCAATCCATCCCACTTGTCTCATGCGTCTAAACCCAAAGGCCCTAATTTCCATACTTTTTTCAATATTAACACCAGGTCCTTACAATTTGTTGTTATTATAAATAACTACTAATTCAGTTAATCAGGCATATTGTCATTCATAGCCATTCATATAATATTATTATTAATTATAATTATATTCTATTAATTATAATTTAGGGACACGAGTCGCTACAGATATGGACTGGCGAGTTATGCGCCCAGTCGGGTATCTGATAGCACATATCGTCTCCATTGGAATAATATTGATCCCGAAACTGGGGTCGCAGAAGTATCTTTTTCGTTCGACGTCGTGGACCTTGGCGGTGACGTATGGAGTTTGGTTGTGGTCATGGTAGGGGTAATTCATGTCGGCCTCCATGAAGATGATGGCGGCGAGGGTGTCTTTGAATGACCTCTGGGTAGTCATGTTAGCTTCAAAGCATTGTTCATTGTGCTCTTCTGCTACAAGGCCAGTTTGCCACTTTGTCACGATTTGCACCTCACGTGATCCAAGCGACTTTCATGCTAAAGAGAAAGGCCTACCATTGCTGGGAAATGGTAGAGAGGACTCAAGGAGAATTATCTGACTGGGAGGAGTTCAGATGACAGTTCTTCGAGACGTACTTCCAAAGCAGCTATCGGTAGCAAAGCGCGGTTGAGTTTCTAAAGATGGAGCAGGGAGCTTGCATTGTGGTACAGTTGAGGGTCAGTTTACCACTTTGTCATGATTTACACCTCACGTGATTTTGACGAGGAGGACAAGGTTGTGAAATTCGAGGAAGGCTTGCGACCGGCGATCAGGTCCAAGGTAGTATCACATGGTTTCAAGACTTACTAACAATATTTGGAATGCGCACGACGAGTGGAACAAGACAATGACATATTCAATCAGTAGAGGGAGAGCATTAGATCAGACAAAGGGAGGTTTCAGTCTAATCAACAGTGGGGAGAGAAACTTCATCGATCAGATGACAGACATGCGAGGTTAGTTTCAACAAGGCCATTTCCAGTGGCAGTAGCACAGACTACAACACCTTATAATCATCAAGCACCTAGGGGGTCACTGATATGTTATAACTGTGGACAAGAGGGTCATGTGAAGAGAGTTTGTCAAGATCCTATTCGAGCAAAGGGCCAGAGATTAGTTGTAGTTTCTAGACTACCTCAGCAAGGCTGGATTATGGTTTTTGCTTTGAAACTTTGGTAGCATTACCTGTATGGGGAGGATTTCGAGCTTTTCTCAGACCATAAAAGCTTGAAGTATCTTTTCACGCAGAAGGAATTGAATATGTGTCAGAGGAGATGGATGGAGTTAGTACACGACTATGTATATATGCTTCAGTATCATTCGAGGAAGGTGAACGTGGTTGCAAATGCCTCGAGCTTTAAGCCACGTGGTACTTTTGCTTGTTTGATGAGGCAGGAGTATAGTTTGGTTGAAGCTTTCAGCATGTTGGATGATCATCGGACGAGAGGAAGAATAGCAGTGTACTCCTTAGTCTTGTGGTTAGACCGTCTTTATTGGACCGGATTGCAGACGGACAGAGATCGGATCGAAGACTTCAGTTATTGGCAGTAGACAACGCGCATCCAGATGGTGTAATCATATTCAAAGGTCGCCTTTGCATTCTAGGTGATGCGGCTGTCAAGAGAGAGATCCTAGAAAAGTTTCACAAATCACGGTATTCGATTCATCCTGGAGGCACCAAGATGTATCATGATTTGCGTAGATTGTATTGGTGGTCAGGCATGAAAGAAGATATATCACAGTTCGTGGCTTGATATCTTATGTGTCAGCAGGTCAAAGCGGAGCATATGAGGACTGCAGGTTTACTTCATCCTTTGCCGATTGCAGAGTGGAAGTGGGAGCACGTGACGATGGATTTTGTGATGGGCTTGCCTAAGTTCAAGGGTGGTTGTGACTCCATTTGGGTAATAGTGGACCGGTTGAAGAAGTCATATCATTTATTACCAGTACGAGTTACGTCAATGACAGATCAGTTAGCAAGGTTATATGTTTGTGAGATCGTTAGATTACAGGGAGTTACAGCGAGCAGAGTTTTAGATCGTGAAGCCAAATATAGTTCTCAATTTTGGACAAGTCTATAGAAAGCTTTGGGGACGCAGCTTAATTTCAGCACTACATTTCTTCCTTGGATTGACGGGCTGATAGAGTGAGTTAAACAGATATTGGAAGATATGTTGTGAGCTTGTGTGTTAGATGGGAGGCCTTATAGATCTCTTATTTGTTGGGAAAACGTGGGTGAGAGTAGTATTCTTGGACCGGAGCATATCTGGGAGACTACCGAGAAGATGAAAGTGATAAGAGAGAGATTGCGAGCAACTCAAAGTCGGTAGAAGAGATATGCGGATTAAAGGAGGCGAGACCTCGAGTTCCTTGTTGGTGACCATATTTTCTTGAAGGTTTCACCTATGAAGGGCATGATGAGATTCAGTAAGAAAGAAAATCTTGTTGTCACATCCCAAACCTAAAGAGATCCGGTTAGAAGATGCAACTCTCACCCCAACACAATGGGAGTTTATAAGCAATATAGAACATAAGCGGAAGTAATAATATAATAATTCTAATAAATATTAATAAAAGTTACACTCTGTTTCTATAATGAACTGAAATAATATACAATCTAACATGTAATGATCCAACATCTATCTTCTATGCCTTTTATCCCCATATAGCAGCTCTCTTCGATAGAATTCATCCAATATCTGAAAAATATTAATAACAACGACATAAGCTAAAATCTCGAGTGAGTAAGCCTTTAAATCAGGGTATTTACTCAAAAACATATGTTATGAGAAAATAAAAATATGATATAATAACTTAATATATAATGAGTAGTATCGCATAGATATGAGCAATACACACACCTCCCATATAATGCAGTTCTCTTCCATCTCACTTGGTATTTGGGTAAGTCCACACAACTTGGTCTCCTATACTAATATGCCTAACTCTATATAATAACATGTAAGTCAATGTGCATCATACACAAGATTATCACATAATAACAGGCATAAAAATATGAAATGCAATGCATGTTGTTTGGCATTCGAATATGTCCCACACTAGATCAAACCACTGGCTATCCAAGATGAAAACCATCCCCCGAATACACGATCAAAATAGGGGGCTATTCTACGTGTGCATCATAGTTGCAAGGGCTTACAACCAAATGAGTATAATCACCATACCTTATTTTCGATAATGGGGACTTATCACGGGGCTTGACCAATGTGAATTGTTCCCTGTGAATCATACATTAGCCAATCTACTAACAGAATTCTCTCTTACGATTCGGCTATTGGGAAGTGCACTCCCTCACCTATCATCTTACCACAAGTCTCTTGGGACCCCCATACAAGGCCTATCCCTCACCTTGGGTGAAAAAAAAATAACAATCTCATCATGGACAAAATATCCTCACACACACAAACTAAGAGAAGTATCTAGTGTTTTCACTATCACCTCAACTAGAATCATATCTAGCAATCCCTCATCGGAATCCAAGTGGCAAGTCAACTCATTGGACTTAATCAAAGTCACAATGCCCACATGTAGATTAAGACCTAATTACTAAATGCAATTCAATCAACACGGTATATCATGCTCACAAACATCATATTCATCAAGCAAACACATGAGTCACATTCCCATGTTTCTAAACTATAATAATGCACATAAGGCACTATATATGTATAAATAAGACATTTGTATATGATGAAAGAATTATAATTAGCTATAGATATTGTTCCCTCTCCGGGGTTCCCTCCTCGCCCGTCGACCGTGTGCGTGTGTGTGCGCAGCGTGGGCACGGCTCCACTTCGCCTAGCGTTGTGTGGTGTAAGTGATTATGTGTTTGAACATGTCATGCGAGCGAGCCAGGACTTACTAGTCCACAGTTTCTTAGGGGTTTCGGGTTTTTGACCCCAGGCACCTAACCACACAGTCTGTCTGACTTGCCAAAGCAATCAGAGGTGTAATTGGCCACCATAATGAGTTCGTTTAGGCTATTAGGCGATTGTACTATAGGTATGGGGTTCCCCCTTCCCTTAGGTCCATCTGAAATCCTTCAGATGGTGAAAATATGATAGCCAAGTTGAAGTCAAAGAGATTCTAGTTCCTAACCAAGTGTTTATTCAAGATTAAATAACAAGACTGTCTACGACATGTGAGTATACAAATAAAGAAGAAGTTAGAAAGTGTCACACCCCAAAACCCGTAGCGCAAATTCCTATACGGGAGACACGGGTTTCAAGGTGAGACCTTTGGGTTCCAATCCTGGAACGCGGATTGCCATATCAAATCCAAGGAAATAGAAGCAATATAGATTACTTTCATTAAATATTCCGAGTACGAAAGCAAAAAGGAATAAAATTACATAACTCATGTGACTTCCAAAAGAGTCACATGATTCAACAAAATTACACAAGATAATGAAATATATATAATCCATTACCTTTACGAATCACCATAAATTAGATAGCCAAACTACAGGGACTAAAATGATCAGGACGCATCAAGCCTTATCCATCCTCATAATACCTCAAGCTGCAACATAATAAGTCGCGTGAGCTTGGAATGCCTAGTAAGACTATCTGTCACCAATCCTCGTAAAAACACCATCAACGAGATAATCCAAGAATATAGCAGAATAAAGAAATACAATAACTGGTAACTCAAGTCGCATAATTTTACAAGAATGATATGGAGTATGTAATGTAACGATGTGTCATTCAGGTGATCCTATATGATATGCTCGGTCAAAGAAATGCAAATGAAGTGTGATATGCAATGAGATGTACTAGGTTGTTGTTTCCAATTAAGTGACCCTCATTTGTAGCTTCCCAATCAAAAACCAATTCGGGACATAGGTCACCAGGAACAGCCGGATGTCCCTCTCTTCATTCGGGGTCGCTAACTATGGTATGAAGGCCATCGCTTGCTGATTTTTGAGTGTAATTAGTCGAGGTTTAGCCAACCGTATAGGAGTACGTTGAATCCTACCCTTATTTAAACAGGACTTTCACCTATGGGTATAGTCAACCCAACCAGGAAACCTCACAAGGAAAATCCCATGCTGTCCTTCCGGGCTCACCTAACAGTCCACATAGGCCTAGCATGCATGCATTAGTTAACTTAGGACTCAAATGATAATTCCCATTAGAAACTATCCACGCGCCCATACACGCAAATAATCAACTAGAAGTCATCATAAGTTACCTAACAGTGTGTACGAAACAATCCAATCGATCATACAAAATCAACTATATCCGTTGCTGCCCGGTAGACTGGACAAGCAAATCAATCCATGTATCAGTTGGATTTCCAGTGATAATACTCGTCGGAAGCTATCTGTGCGCCCATACACACGAATAATCCGTCGGATGCAATCACGGGTACCCTCTCTAGAACAAGAACTACTCAAACCAAAACAATAATAATAGTCTTCAATCCAATCACCAAACACATGGAGTTCACAACCCGAAGTCATGGTCAAGTCAATAGACTAGTAGGTGGAACTCAAAGTTGATTCCTCGCAGGTAGGCTAGAGCCTCCAGACCATCCTTTGATTCCAAAAGTCCATAAACAAGTTGGTAAGGTAAGGTGTACCGTGGAACTCAAAGTTGATTCCCCGCAAGTAGGCTCAGGCCTTTAGACCATACTTCGATTCCAAAATACCATACCAAAATCAATTGGCACAACCCCCAAACTAACCCAACAATTTTCCTTATATGTACCCTAACATATCCCCGTCGGCAGACTCACCGGCTGCCGGTGGGGTTATTAAAGGGTAAAATCAATCCCTGTCGGCAAACTCACCGGTGTACCGGTGCCTGTCGATGGGGACTGCCCTGTGTTTTCTGGTCTCTATTGGCAACCTCATAGGTGTACCGGTGCCTACCGATGGATCTTGGGACAGAAATCCCAGATTGTTTAAAAGGTCTCCGAAATGCTACGAAAATCAATAACTTTTAGATCAAAGGTACATAGTTCAAATCTAATCAATTGAAATCAAAATAAACCAGTTAATACACCCATATCTTCAATAAATACAAATCAAAACAAATCATCAAACTTTTTGGCATAAATATACACAATCGAAAATCACACAGTACTCTATACGAATCATACAGAAAATGAGACTTACCGCTCTTGTGATGAGATCCATATCTGGAGTTCCTCTTCTTCCTTTCTCTTCCTCCATTCTCTCATTCTTCCGTCTTCCACTTTTCCTCTTCTTCTTCTCCACAATGCTGGACAGTTAGGGTTAGGACTCTAGCTCTCCTTTTCTTCTTCAAACTCTCATAAGAAAATCCTCCTTTTACATTCTTACAACTTGGGGAGGTGGGGAAGGTAGCTATGGAAACTCTCCTTCCATTTCCTCAATTCTCCCCTCCACTCCACGCACCTTCTTAAGACCAGGTTTAAATTTCAAATATTCTTACATTTAATACCCTATAAGTTACTTAATTAATCATAAACCCCTAAATTGATATTTTCATTTTGAAAGCTGTCCTAATGTTCTAATTAATTTATTAATCCTCATATTTAAATTCAGAAAAATGCCCAATAAATCTAATACAATACTAATTATTTTTTTTAATAATTAGAAATCAAAATTACTAAGTTTAGGTCATTACAGAAAGAAGGTTGGTAACCCAACAGTGGTTATCCCAATATTCGTGACCACGACTCTGGATATACTTGCAGGCAGCTTCTCGAGAGAGAATGATAAAAATGCAAAAGATAGAAAAGAACACTGATGAACAGGAGGTGTTATGCAGTGGCAGCAGTCGTGTGAGCAGGATGGATAGGTGTCTGTGATTGAGAGAAGCTTCTCAGAGGGAGGCAGTGTGACAAGTCTGAGGCTGAGAGCAGCGGCTCAAACCGAATTGATTAACAAACAGAGGTGCTTCTCATCCTAGTGGTTGTGGTCGCACAGGCATATTGGAAGGGCTTGCCAACGCTAAAAAAAAGACTCTAGGGAATGAGGGTGATTGTTGAGCAGCAAAAGAACCGGGCATTGGTGTTGTAGCAGAGGCAACAAAAGGAAGATATGAGACCCCGAGGCCCGAGATGCATCATTGCGCTGGACTTTGTCGTATTTCTGTAGAGGCTGCTGGAGAGTTTGAGAAGAAGTAGGTCCTCTTCCTTTTATAGAGTGGCTTTGATAGATCATGTAAAAGTTCAATTCGGTTGCACGAACATTTGCATGTCGCCTTTGCTCAGAACATGGGTCGATAACTCCCACGTTTTTCTCTCTTCATGGGGAGTGGACCGGGAGTGTGAGCTCACTTGCCTTGCTTCTTCTTGCCACGCATTGCATATCTGTGACTCCATCATGCCCATGCACAACGGTGCTGACTTATTCTTGCCCGCGACAAGTGTCACACTTTTACTAGCTTCTTATGAGAACTAAATACCCTTAATGCTCCCATTAACTTATTCGTGCATTGTGTTCGGCGGTACACTTGGCTTCTTGAGTACTGCTCTCGGCATTACACTTGGATTTTTGTACGTCGTTGATCAACGTTACACTTGGCTTCCTGTACACCGCTGATCAACGCTAATTTTATTTCTTTGTATGTCTTGATCAGTGCTACACTTGGCACCTTGTACGTCATTGATCGGTGTTACATGTGCTTTCTTCCTATGCCATGATCGGCGTGACGTTTGGCATCGTGGCGACGTTATCAGTTCTACACGCAGTGCTCTGGCACCACGTGTCATGTTGTCATTGGATAGTGAAGATAAGCGAATATACGCCGTACCACATGCCCCTACCTCCTTTTGCGTCTCTTAAGCTCATGTCAGTTTTGAAGAAACGTGAAGGAGGTAATTTCTGATCTTCACAAGCGTCGATATCTTGGGAAGAGATATGGTAGCTAGTCAAATCGCCTCGTCGGCTATTTAAATCTCTCATCCTTCTTCCATTCCAAGTCCATTCGAACCCTGAGTCCTACTTTCCCTTCATCTCTTCCTTCGACTTCAAGCAATTCTTTCCTTTCTTATACTGGTATCATGAACCTAGCGGCTTTAAATGTTTCTGCTTCGACTGGTCTATCCTCGGTAGGCGAGTATGTCAGCCTGATTTTATTGATGGATCAAGATGATGATGTTAGGCATTCTTCCTTTCTTCTCCTGAATTGGACCTATTATCGTCCTCTTTATCCTCCAACTCAAAGTTTCAGAACTCTGCTAAGTATTTGCGCTAACAATCAAAGATCAGGGAATAATACCAATATACAGGCGATGTTGGCCCCTCATTTTTCTAGATTGGCCTTTCCATCCGAACACATGACGTCGTTGAGTTGGGATACGGGGGTTGCGGCTTTTGATGCCGAAGCAAACATGATTCCGCAGTAGGGCGAACAGAGCTAAAGGGCTGATATATCTTGGGGCCCCACCTATGAAGTGCGAGGAAAAGAATGGTCTTCCCCGCAAATGGCCAAGACGCTTGAAGGATGATCTAGTTTCCCCGACCAGGGATAGGAAAAGGAAGAGGAGGAGGAATTTGAACTCCTCGGCTGTA
Source organism: Pachysandra terminalis (assembly GCA_031762675.1). Taxonomy (NCBI): domain Eukaryota; kingdom Viridiplantae; phylum Streptophyta; class Magnoliopsida; order Buxales; family Buxaceae; genus Pachysandra; species Pachysandra terminalis. Next base: position 13,514 of record JAUPMG010260935.1, read on the forward strand.
ACCTGTCCTGGTTCCCCCATTTTTTGTAGCCGTAGGCCATTTCCAGGGGCTTGGAGTCGGTTGCTCACATGAAGCACATAAGCTACTGTTCTACGGCCGATGGGGCCGTTTACCCTTCTTGAAGGTGGCCCTTAGGCCATCTGGGTTGTATTTTGTACTGATGTTTATATGTAATACGGCCTTTGGCTCGTACTTTTTCCATTGTATGTCTTTGACATCATTGTACTTTTTCGACGGACCGTTTCTTGGGCCATGAGTATTTCATGTTGTAGTTAATGGAGTCAAATTTTGTAGAAACAGTTGTTTAGCTAATTTACCTTTATCATTTAATGCCATATATACATATAGTGACGGTCTAGTGGTCATCCTGTCTCAACTACGCTCTTTGACATCTCGTTCTTCTACCCAGCAGATCATTCCCGCGATCGTTTGGAATGAGGCCTTTTGCTCTCTAGCACACCTTCCCTTAAACAATTTTTTCTCACTAAGGTGGCCTTAGTTGTGGCCTACCTTCCCTTTGAAGTTCTCATGAAACTTCTTCCATCACGCACATGTTGTCCTTTGACCGATAGAGTATTATTTCGTTCGGTATGGACATGGATGCCTCCACTTCAGCATCTCGAGGATCCTCGATTGTAGTTGATATCCTAGTCGGTCTCCCATTGCAGTCTCGACCGACGAAGCATACTGTTCCAACTTCCTCACCATACAACATGGCTTCGGCCACGTTGGAGTCAGCTAGGAATGGCTTGTTATCTTCCATTACCACCTCGATCTGGTCCCCATTCCACAAGATTAGTAGTTGGTGCAACGAAGACGGCACGCACCAATTAGAGTGGATCCAATCCCTTCCTAGTAGTGTGCTGTAACTGGAATATGATTCTACTACAAAGAAGGCAACCTTCACTTTCCTCCTCCCGACCCTTAAGTCGATCGGGATGACCCCTTTGGTTGATGTAATCCTTCTTGCAAAATTCTTGACCGTTACTTCGTCGGGATTAGATCTTCCCTTATCTTTCCTAACTTTCTCAGGAGAGTCATAGGGAGTATATTGACGGCTGCACCATTCTCTATTAAGAATCTGGAGACCGGTACTCCGTCCATGTGGACGTTGATATGCAGGAGTTTGAGGTGTTAAGTCATTTCTCTGGTGGTTTCTCAAATGTCACCATTTCGGTCGTCCGAAAGGGGACGACCGTCGTACTGGGAAGTGTGCCTTGGCCATTAATAGCCCTTACCTCCACCACCTGTTCGGTCGCCTCGTCGTCTAAATTGACGAGGTAAGCAACGGATAAATCATCCATTTGGGCAATCAAGTCCCGTTGATGTGAGACCTCTGCCTAAAAGGTTGTTGGTAGCATAAAGGCCATATTGCATGGCATTGAGATGGGAGGTATTAACCCAAACTTGATGGCACTGGCAGTATCAGCATTGGCTAGCATTTCGGCTGATCCGATTTGGATCTCTGGGGATCCGTACTCAACAAGAAGTGTTTCAAGGAGGAGATCCTCTCACATGTTCTCTGGTGGCAGTTCCCTGGCCGAATCTTCTCTGACCGTTTCCTGGGTTGATGAAGCTCTGGTCAGTTGTTCCCTGATCGGGGCCTTCCGTGGTTGGATGACTCTCACTTCACCATCTCCGACCATCCCACTTCGGTCATTAGACTGATGGATGGAGGTCCTGTTGTTGGCTTGTTGTCGTTGCCATCTTCCCTTTTGGGACCTGGTCATCTCTTGGACTGGATGTGGGAATTTCGGATGGGTGACTTTATTCCACTTGGTGTATTGTACCAGCAGAGGTATCACAATCCTCCATGGTTGAGCCTCTTGTTTCCCCTATCTTGACCATTTATTCCATGGTCGTTGATAAGGTCGTTGCTCCTCACGGTTTTCTACACGTTGCCATACTCGTCAGCGAACCTCCCCAAGGCATCTATCCATAGTAGAGTTTTGCTCTTTTGGTTTTCCTTGGGTTCAGTGTAGGTGGCCCTCGATGATCTCAATGCATTTCCTAAGCCAGAAGGTGTTCCCTTCGCCAGTGGCAGAACCTTTGTTTCCGAGCCAACAACTTTGGATGCCAACATGTTAATCAATACCTCTTTTGGGAACGGTTTTGTAGCGACCCGTTCCCAAAAGAGGTTGAGACAATGGGCATGGAATTGTCAAATGACCAAGTCATTAGGGGTAGTTTAGACTATTTCAAAATATTGAATTTGAATTAGGGTTTGGATAGAGATGGAAGGGATCCATAATACCCTCCACCTTCCAAATAGGATACGTGGGAGTTATGGGAAGCTTTCCCATCACCAATTCCATTCCCTTGCTGGTATCACATGACCAAAGGAGGAAAGAGGAGGGAAAACCAAATTTGAAAAAGGGGATTTGGCCATAAAGAGAAAAGAGAAAAGAAGAGAAGAAGGAAGAAGAGCAAAAGGGAAAAAGAAGGCAAGGAAAGAACTGTAGTGATCTTCCAATTCCTAAAGTTGTAGAAATACCGTAGGAAAAGAGGTAGGTGTTTCCTTAGTTATTAGTCTAAGCACTTTCATAGGAATATGATAACAGTATTTAGATATGTTGATTAGGTTGGCTTTGCAAGAGAAATATGATAGGAATGCATAATCTATGATTTCTTTATTGAGATTCAATATGGACTGATATATATGTGATGTTAACATGATTTGTGTGATAATATGATGACCTAATGTATTTTTAATGCTTATAGATGTATTTGATGTGTAAAATATTAAATAGAATGTTTTTTTTATCAAATCTGTGATTTCCAGAGTATAAACTGAGTTTTTATGATAAAATATGAAAGGCACGAATTTATAAAAGTTTTTGAAATTTTGCTGGGTTGGCACGAGCTTCGGCCTGACCCTTGGTCAACCGAAATCACCAAAACTAGTCCAAAATCCCTGGGCTGGTGACCGAGCATGAGGATGAACCGAAGCACTGACAGAAACTTTCGCTCTGACCCACGGTCAACCGAACCTTGTGACTGAAGCCCTATAACCTTGATTTCTGGAGGGTAGTGAGGTGATAGCCCCATTAGGTTGAGTATGATAGTAGTTTTGCTTAGAAATTCGTGTAGACCTGTTTGTGCAACAAAATGACTCTATGTGCTTCTGTTTTGGTGTATTGTGTACTATTCTGATATATTTTAGTCTACTTGACTATGTGATGTGTAATACATGTGTAATATGGTTGTGTATGTGGTATTAGCAGTGTGGGTATACTTAGTGTGTGAATTACTTGTATTTTGTTTGAGGTCCCTAGTGACCAGGTGTTATGTGTAAGTTTCTGGGTGTGATCCTATAAGGCTCACTGTGTTGTTTTAGAACTTCCTCTAGGGAGGAGGGTCTAGTGATTTATATGTGTATTGTGTTTTCAGAACTCCTAGGAGGGTCTAATGTGTTGGTATTGTACAAGTCTGTTTAGGGTGATTTCTACCAAGGGCTAACATGTTCCCCAAAAGGAAATGAGGTGGTTTTACCATGGGTTAACTTGTTCCCAAAAGAGAATGTGGTGATTTCTACCATGAGTTAACTTTTCCCAAGATAGGAAATGTTATGGTGTGTTCCAACCTCTGGATACCCAATCCCTAAAAGGAAATGGTTAGTTGTGTTGTGGCACATTCCTTGGGTAATATTACCTGAAGGGGATGTGGATGTGATCTCATGGTTTGGTTAGGCCTAACAAGACTGCATTGCATACATTTAGGATCTTCACTCCATCATATGCATAGTGCACCATATCATTCATCTCATAAGCATTTTGTATGTGTTTGCCATTTCATCATTTGATTGCTTTGTGTTATGTGCATCTTCTTTGTTGTGTATTTGTGAGTTGAATTGCTTGTAATAATTGGATGTTGTGTGTGTGTTCGTGAATGAGAACTATGAGGAATTATGGTATCATGAGAGGTGTTTCAGCATGATTAAGATCATGAGTTATGGTTTATGAGTTGTGTTTCAGCAAGATTCAGATCATGAGTTATGGTTATATAAGTTGTGTTTAAGCACAATTATGATAATGGGAATTGTGGATTTATCTAATGGTTGTGTTTATTAGGATTGTGGTTTATTGTGATGGTGTGTGAGAAAGTTATGAAATGCCATGTCTATTAATATAATATTAAAATATGTGAGTGTGGTGATTGTTTTGATAAGAATGTGATATAAGAGAATTGTATTATTTGAAAATGATATTATTATGAGGTTATTGTGTGAGACTGACTATATGCTTATTAATGTGGATGTTTGTGATACATATGTATTGGGTGGAAATCTGCATGAATATGGATGTTGTTGTATGACTATCAAATTGTTTAGAGTAGTTTCCTTGGATTTACCTATTGAGCCTCCAAAGCTCACCCGTACTTCAAACAGGTTATCCATGAGAGTGATGGCTAGATTTAAAGAGAAAGAGTGCATGTTGGTCGTGATGATTGCTCCTTTGATTTAGAGTCATTTAATTTATTTGGATTGATTTATAGTTTTGATTTATTAATTTTGACCCATTTGGGCAACAATTGTAATTTACATTGAGAATTGGTTTGGAATTATGTTAGAATTGTTTAAGTTCAAAAATTTATGAGACTTTTGCTGGTTTATAGAATGCTCTATTGGACCATATTATTGGTTTTGATTGGTTTGGCCGCATCCAAAGTTTGGATCCGAAGGTCATTCCCTTGGAAATCCTTAAGATTCCATATCTCGGATTCGGCGCATGACAGGGTTGCCATCCACTTCCATTGCTACATTTCCTTTTTTTGGGAATTTGATCATTCCATTATCAATATTTTCCTGCACAATATTATGGAAAGCAAAGTAGTTAGCCATCGAATGGGATTTCGAACGATGCCATTTTAGAAATCTCCCTTCTTCATCTCTTCAACTGAAGGGAGTTTATGACCTTCTATGAGTCTTAAAAGTTCATCTCGCAGGAGATGGTCAAAGATCTAATCACTCTTGGATATGTCATACGCATATCTCCTAGTGTCATCATAGATGGTATTTTTGAAACCTTGGCCAAGTGCCTGTTCATCCTTTCTTTCCAGGGACAAATACACCATTGGCGCTACAATTTTGGCCATATCCCAGTAAGAGTCATTTGCATTTATTTTTAACCCTCTTGAAATGGGCTACAAAATCTGTACGTCGATTTGTCAGGCAATTGTCATAGCCCATCCAAATCAGCCATTGAAATCTCTGGCTCAGTTCTATACAACTGAGTGTGGAATTTCTCCTCCATCTCAGTCCAACTCAGTACCGATTCGGGAGCCAAAGTTATGTACCAAGTGAAGGCATGTCCAGCCAAGGAATTGCCAAACAGCCTCAGCTTACAAAAATCGCTAGCCGAGGCTTTACCACATAGGACGGTAAATTGTCTGATGTGTTCGACGATCGATTGACCGTCTTAGCCGGAGAAAAGGGAAAATTTTGGTACTTTGAATCCCCTTGGAAACTCAATCCGGCGATCAATCCATCCAAGATCGCCAGCCGTGGGATCAATTATATCATTGGTCTCTTGGGGAAAAAATTTTCCAGCTACCAAGGGTGGATTTGGCCCATGTCCGGTATCAACATTTCTCGGCTGGGGTTGCCCCCTGGAATCTTTGCCATTTAGCCTGGGTGCCCCTGGGCCGATTCCAGTAGGCGATATTGGCAGAGTTTCAATACGGACATATCTCCTCACAGCGACTGGCATTTATTCACGCAGAGGAAATGTAACCGGTTGTCGATCATTGGGATTAGCCGTTATTCGGCTGATGCTTTCATTAAGCACTATGAAAGACCGACTAGTTTCAAACATCATTTTCGTAAAGAGATTGACCAAGGTCTGTAATGAAGCCTGTATTGATACGTCCTGGTCTCCTTGTTGTTGAGTAGGATCAGACGCAGACCCAACCTCATTTACAGCTCTAGGAGGATCATGTGCCTGATGTTCTCCACCTACTAAAGGCAGATGTTCATCGGCATCTTCTGTAACAAGTCGTTGGCTTCTTCTAGGCATCATTTACACCTGATGTCCCACCGGGCGTGCCAAAAAGGGTATGTTCCCTCCTCGGGGCGTCCTTCCCTCAGTGTGTGGGCCGTTGTCTACTGCGCGAACGTGTGCGGCACAAGCGCGACTCTGAGCTCTCGCCTAGGTGCGATGTTGGTGTAAATGATTATGTGTGTGTGTGTGTCGCGCGGGCGTGCCAGGACTTACTAGTTCATAGTTTCTTAGGGGCTTCGAGTTTTTGACCCCAGGCACCTAATCAACTGTCTGTCCCAGTTGCCTGAGCAATCAGAGGTGTAAGTGGCCAACATAATTCGTCCATTTAAGGCTATTAGGCGATTGTACAAAAGGTATGGGGTTCTCCCTTTCCTTAGGTCCGTTTGAAATCCTTCAGATGGTGAAAATATGATAGCCTAGTTGAAATCAAAGAGAGTCTAGTTCCTAACCAAGTGTTTATTCAAGATTAAATTACAGGACCGTCTACGACACGTAAGTAAACAAAACAAAGGAGAAGATAGAAAGAAGGCCGGTAACCCAGCGGTGGTTATCACAGTATCCGTGGTAACGCCTCTGGATAGACTACCTGTAGGCAGCTTCTTGGGAGAGAATGATAAAAATGCAAGAGATAGAAAAGAAGGCTGATAAACATGAGGCATTATGTAGTGGCAGCGGTCGCGCAAACAGGCTGGATAGGCGTCTGTGATTGATAGCAGCTTCTCAGAGGGAGGTAGTGTGATAAGTCTGAGGCTAAGAGTAGTGGCTCAAACCGGATTGATTGACAAACAAAGGAGCTTCTACTCCTACTGGTTGTGGTCGCACATGCAGACTGGATGGGCTTGCCAATGCTGAAGACAATACTCCAGGGAGTGAGGGTGACTATTAAGCGACAGAGGAACCGGGCACTGGTATTTCAGTAGAGGCAACGATAAGGAGGATAAGAGACCTGGAGACCTGAACCTTAAAAGTATTGTAATCATTCAATTATAATATATGGAATATATCTGCGGATTT
>JAUPMG010260942.1:0-20526 GCA_031762675.1 Pachysandra terminalis
AGGAAAGAGCCACCTCCGACCAACCCACCAAAATATCTGACATGGAATAACCTCTAAAAGCTGGTAGCACCACCATCCATGAGCCCACCCAACACAAAATGGCCTCAATAATAGATGTAGTCGACCTGCTCCTATCCTCAAAGATTCTTTGGTTCCTCTCCCCCCAAACAACCCAAAGAATCGCATGCCAGACACCTCAGTACATCAATCTGCCTCTCGCACCAAGGCCTGGGAAGCCTCACTGCGCTAACAAAGCACCAACATCGCAAGGCATATCCCACTGAACGCCCAGTCGTCGTAAAAAGAACGACCATAGCTCCATAGTTACAACACAATGGATGAACAAATGATCGATTGACTCCCCCTCCTTTCTGCACATGAAGCACATATGAGGCGATAAAGCGCAAGACGACCATCTCCTCTGTAAATGGTCCCAAGTATTGATTTTATGCAGAAGTGTAGACCAAACAAAAGCTTTTACTCTAGGAGAAATCCAAGGAACCCATATGTGACGGTGAGGAAAAGAGACAGGAACTGCTGGGTGTGGCTGGGGAGCAGCGAAAAAAGATTGAACAGAGAACACACCACTACTACATAAGCTCCAAGCTCTCCGATCCATCAGATCAGGACCAATTAAAGTATCCCCCATATCAACGAATAGAGCCCCCAACTCATCTAACTCTAGTGCCCGCAACTCTCGACGGAAAGGAAGGTTCCAAACTAAACCAGAAATGGACGAAGACAAAACATCTGAAACCAAAGTATCCCTACAAGTGACCACCCGAAAGCTGAATCTTCAGTCAAATAATGTGTATCTAAATCATTTTGGATCAACTTCATCCATGTCTACCCTTTTAGATCCTTTTTATAATAGAGTAGTTGCCATTGAATGTTTTTCATAATGACAAAGGTTTAGTATGAAAGGCTTTTACTGTTATTATTCAGAAAAAATTAGCGTTATCATACATAACAGACTGGTGATCTCTCCTATGAGAAAGACCACATTCTGATGGTGTCATTTGTCAATGAAGCTGAACAGTTTGAGACTTGCAGAGAGTGCATTACTCCTATCGTGCTTGAAAATCTTTTGATCTGTGTTTGTATGTGCATGTGTATGTGCATGTACGTGTGTGTGCATATGCGTTTTTATGTTATTTCTAGGTGGTCTTCATCAAACATATTCTGGTTGAAGTAGCATTTTGTTAGTCCAAAAAGGGATGCTAATTGCTGTTGGGATTTTATGTTGTATGCAGGCAGTTTGTTGACCTTTGAATGGACCAACAATCTGACTGCCTGTGAACCAATTTGACTATTTTGAAAGGTATTCTTGTTGTGGTGGGACTTACATAAGCTGTAGAAAGAGTCATGGTGATTGTCTGAATGGTTCAACCAGTCCAGTCCAGGGTTCAAAACTTTGAGCAACATAGTAGGAGACCTCTTTGAGTATGCATGCAAATCTATTCATTGAGTTTGTATGGAATTTAGGAGGCTTTATGATTGAGTTGGTCTCAAATTTAAGAGTTCAAAACAATGAAGAGAAGAAAATTTTGAAATAGAATTGGGTTTGATAAATCACCATGATGTCAAGATTTAAGCTTTGTTTCTCTTCTCTTTATCTTTCAAGGGGATAAGTTATTTTCATTCTTTTCCTATGCTTATTCGGAGATATAAATGCAATGTACCATTACTTTGAAATTGGTTTTTGGGTGCATAAATAGTGTCAATGACTTCACTATGTACAGCAGAAAAAACCTTATTTGCTAGCTCTTTTAAAGAAAAAATTATTTAGGAAAAATGTCATTTATAGGAGCAGTAGAAAATCAATGATAACTATGATTTATGTAGATGGAAATAATGGTAGAATTAAAAAAAGGAGATATAATTCATTAAAGTTTAAACAACACATATTTGTATTTTCTTTTTAATTGTATCATTAAAATAGAGTATAGAAAAGTGTGAACTTTTTTGGGGAGTTCTCACTTTTAGTCATATAATTTAAGTTAGAAGTTGAATACAAGGTTGTCTTCTGTGGATCGGTTGGTGTACCTGTTTAAGTAAATGGTATTAGAGTTTAGAATTCTCAAATGGTTTACGTTAGATGACCACACTTCTTTCCTTTTCAGATATATTCACCTCGTTTGGATTCAGCTCCACCACGATGGGTTCATTTTGCACATGGGTTACTTCTCTTTCTATATCAGGTTTGCTCCAATTGATATGTATTATATAATTCCATATTTGAAATTCTATTTTTAAAATTTTCAATTAATTTTTTTTCATTTATATCAACAAGGTGTGTTATATTGTTGTACTTGCCATTTGATGCTAGCGTCGGCGTCGCAAGAATGATGAGACAGCTGTTGAATCTTTTTTTTTTATCAGTAATGAAATTCTTGTATTAATGTATCAAAAGGATAAAGACTGTACATAATATTACATTCCTTTACATCCCCCCAGTATACTAGAAAAAAGTAACTAAAATTCTACACAACTCAAAAAACCTGTATTTTAATTTTCTAATCCCAAAGTAACCCAACAACAAATAAAATACCCCCAAATTCTGGGTACATGGAAGCTCACAGAAATAAAAGTGATAGAGGATTTTTCCACCAGATTCTGAAAAGCTTTTATCCTTATCTTTGAGTATTCTACAATTCCTTTCTTGCCATATCGACCAAGTTATAACTGCAGGGCATAAGTTCCATTAAATTGAACTACTCCTACCCCTCTTCTTAGGTTTCCATCCCCAACTAACACAAAAATCCTTCAGACCATACTGCAACACCCAACTCACTTGAAATCTTGTAAAGAAAGCACACCAAATTTCTCTAGTAACTTCATAATGTAAGAATAAGTGAGCAGAGGATTCCCCTTCTTTTTTACACAAACAGCATCTTGAAACCAACGACCAGCCCCCTTCTCTTAAAGTTATCCATTGTGAGCACTTTACCTTCTACTGCTGTCCGTAAGAAAAAAGCTACCTTGGACGGGGTACCGCAATTCCAAATCAGCCTCCAAGGACCATCCCAAGTGATCACCGCTAACAATGATTGATACACAGATTTAACTGAGAACTTACCTTCATCGGACCACCTCCACAATCTTAAGTCCCCTCCCTCTCTATTACTTGTCTTATATATCTCCTCTAGTAACCTTACTATTTCCTCCTCTTCCCACTCTTAACACTTCTCCGCAATCTGAGTTCCTAACACCACCCCGAGTCCTCTTTTACAAGGGAATCCTTCACCCAAGCATTTAAGTTGGAAGCTACCGATGCTAACCCCGGGAATTTTTGAATTAAAGGAATATCCCCACATCAAACATCTTTCCGGAATTTAATTCTATCTCCTTTTCCCACCATGAACTTAATACTTTTAGGTTGTGTTTGGAACCCTGGATTTCAGAAGAAAAGAAAAGAAAGTAAAAAAGAAAGAAAAGAAAGTACATTACTTTCAATTGTTTAGTTGGATAGAGAAAATTATAAAGAAAATGCTTTCTCCTGTTTGGTTGTGTGAAGAAAACCAAAATGAAAATTAGTCAGTTTTTTCTGTTAGCCATACAAAATAATTGTATGGATTACAACATGCAATCCATGCATGTGGTGGTGGTGGTGGTTGTAGTGGGGTGGTGGTGGTGGTTGTAGTGGGGGGTTGGTGGTGGTGGTAATGATGGTGGTGGTGGTGGTAGTGGTGGTGGTGGTGGTGGTGGGGTGGTTGTAGTGGGATGGTGATGGTGGGGGGTGGTGGTAATGGTAGTCTGGTGGTAGAGAGGCTTTCCCTCCAACTTCTTTCCTTTTCTTTTCTTTCAAAATCTCTACCATTTTGGAGAGAAATTTTTAGTCACAGAGAAAATTTGAGAGAAAACTTTCTTTTCTAATCCCTTTCGTTTCTTTCAAAAATGGTCAACCAAACAAAAGAAAGTACTAAAGAAAGCACTTTATTTTCTTTTCTTCTGAAATCCATGGTTCCAAACACAGCCTTAAAGAAAACTTCCCACGTATTACTAATCCCTTTCCAACACCCTCCCGTGAGGCGACTTGACACTCTTTGTAGACCAACCCCCCTATCCAATCCATACTTTTCACCAATCAACACTAAACACAAGCTCTTCTCTTCCTACCCAAAACGCCACAGCCATTTAGCAAGAAGCGCCACATTAAACCTAGTTCAGCTTCTCAAATGTAATTCCCCTTCAGCTTTGCTAGTACAAACTCGGGTCCATTTGACTAGATGATATTTGTGGTTCACCTTGTTACCTCTCCACAAGAAATCCCTCTGGATCTTCTCTAGCTTTCTCGCAACAGAACTTGGGATTTTTAATAAAGACATGTAGTAAGTAGGTAGATTGGCTAGTGTAGATTTTATATGGGTAAGTCTCCCCCCTTTCGACAAATACCTTGTCTTCCACAAATCCAATTTCTTCTCCGATCGTTCTATCACCTTGTTCCAAATCCCTTTGCACTTGTAGTTAGCTCCCAGAGGTAAACCCAAATAAGAAGAAGGTAAAGAGCCCACCTTGCATCCCAACCATCTTACTAACTGATTCATATTGCCCAACTCCCCCACCCCTAATAGTTCGGTTTCAGACAAATTAACATGCAACCCCGAAACTGCTTCAAAGCAAGGAAATACACACCTCAAAGCCTTCAGATCCATGTGCTTTACCCTAAAAAAGATCAATGTGTCATCGGCAAATTGAAGATGTGAAATAGAAGGAGCTGAATTCTGCACCTTTACCCCTCGGATCAATCCTAGCACTTATGTGCGTCTTAGCAACTTCCCTAAGCATTCCACCACCATAATAAACAGGAAGCCTTGCCTAAGTCCTTTTTGGGACTTGAAGAAACCCATTACTGAACCATTCACCAATACAGAGAAAGGAGAACCGATGCAGAACTTCATCCAATTTAACCACCTCGCCCCAAACCACATCCTCATTATATATAATAGAAAGTCCCTGTGCACATGATCGCACGCCTTCTCCATATCTACTTTGCAAATCAAAGCACTTTGTTCTTAAATACCAAATCGATGCATATTCATTGGCTATCAACACACCGTCCAAGATCTGCCTACGCTCACAAACGCACCTTGTGTATTGCTGATAACACCTCCTGCAACCTTCTTTAATCTATTAGACAACACCTTGGCCATAATCTTGTACATACTCCCCACTAGACTGATTGGGCGAAACTCTTTAATATCTGAAGCACCTTCTTTCTTAGGTATAAGAGCGATAAACTTTGCTTTTGAACCTTGGATCAGCATATGACTATGATATCTAGGCATCTTGAATCTTGTGGAACAGCCAGTGCATTTTTCCATCCCATTTTATATGTTGAATGATAAATATGGAATATTTGTGTTATCGTGTAGTAGAGTTTATTGCTGGCAAAGTATATTTAGCTATGAATGCTGCACTTTCTGTCAGCAACTATGGTTACACTTTTCTTTCTTCCCCTGGGGATGGGGGACTGCTTTCTTGCCTGGTTGGTGCATTGAGAATGGATAAATTGCACACTTACAGGCAACTTGTACAGATTAGAGGTACTGGATGACATGAGAAAAACGGTTTAGGCTCTGGTTATCATGAGAGTTGGTGGGGTGCTGAAATGCTTGTCAAGCAGGTATTAGGCTGGGCTTCACATTTGGGTGAGATTGGATGGAAAGCATGAGTAGTGATCATTGTCTCGTCTGCTTCTCTCTCTCTCTCTCTCTCCCTCTCTCGTTTAATGGTTAGCACAAAGATTTTATTGATAAAAAGAATAGGACAAAAGAGGAAATGGACAAGCAAGATATTGAAACAAGTCCCTAAACTGCCCTACCCAATACAAAACAGAAAACATGGAATGAAATACTACAAAGGAAAAATATAAAGACCAGTAAACTTGAAGTCAAAAAAAAAATCCTATCTCCTATTGAGGAGCTTCTTCCCCAAGCACCATTGCTTTCTTTCTTCTGTCTTATTGTTTCTATCACATACAATTTGATCATTGAAGTTACTCTGCTTGTTATAAGTATTAACGAGCTGGTGGTTTGCTTTTATCTGCTTGTGGTAAATATTAACCAGGTGAATTTAGATCTGGATATACTTCTAAACTAATGACCTTTCTTCTTTTCTCTTCCTAATTATATTAACGAAATTGTGGAAATTCAACAATATCTTCCTGTAACAGTAAATGTGATTGTGTATGTTTTCTTCTTACATTTGACCGTCACGGACAAGATAAGAAATTGTTTATCTAGTGAATGCTTAATCTCATTCTCATATTTCATAACCCTTATAATCATCGCATGTTTTCTTTTTGTTTATTCTATTTTTTTTTTCAAATATTGTTACATAGTGCCAATGAAATTCTTGACCTCCTCTCTTAAGGGGCAGCTGTTGTAAATATGTACATTTTGAAGCCTTTTATATATTAGTTTTGTAAACGCATTCTGAAGCCTTTTGTTATACTAGTTTATAAATTAATACTATTTCAATTGGTTTTAAAATAATTATCAAGAAAGTGATATTACCTTTTCTTTTCCTTGGAGCACCTTGTATTTCTTATTAAAATTCATAAAACTTTCATGACATACATACCAGACCTTTGATGCTGTTGATGGAAAGCAAGCAAGACGTACAAATTCATCGAGCCCATTGGGGGAGCTTTTTGACCATAGTGATTCCCATTTCTCATGTAATTTTTTTTTTCTTTTTTCTAGTTACAAATTCTTAACATTGAAAAAAATATATTTATTGACCTTCGGAAATGTATTTCAGGATGTGATGCACTTGCATGTGCGGTATGTACTCTTATTGTTGGTTATCATTGTGTTTGCATGACAACTGGGTTTCCTCAAAATTTTCCTTTCTACTGTTCCTCAGTTTGAATCCTTGGCTTTTGGGAGCACTGCTATGTTTGGAAGAAGCACTTTCTGGTTCTGGGTTATTTCCGCTATCCCATTTTATGGTGCAACATGGGAACAGTAAGTTTTCAAATGATGCTAGTCTGCTTTTGTATCTGCTGCTTGAGATATTTTCTATATTATGGCAAGGATGGTTTGTCAATGTCCATGAGACTCAAGGAATGATGTTTAACAAAGCTCCCTTCATTTCCAGACTCAGTTCAGAGGAAGACTAGACAGTTTCTAATCCCTCATACCAAAATAGCCTTTTGGAGCCTGAATCTTTTTCCTGTAAAAGAATAGGACAACTTCCTATTACCTCTTCATTACAACTATAGAATGTCTTTATTCCAGCCAGCTTGTGATTATTAATGGAAGCAGCTATCAAGCTAAACTGATCCATATATTCTTTGTCATTCATGGACCAGATCTTGTGCTTTGGAGCTCTATATCAATGATTGTGTTTTTCTGAGACCAATCTGCAGTTGAAGGCATACACTTCTAACAGTAGATGCTAACCTTGAAATTGTCATTTTGATAGGATAATGATGAACAATGTCTTCCAGTTAGGCTCTGTTTGTTTGGACCTAAAAGATTTTACATCGAATTTGATTTTCTGGAAAATATGTATTGTCCAGTTGTTTGGTTAAAAACATGAAAAATGATTGAAAATGTGCACTTTCAACTTTCATGTGTTTGGATGGAAATGAGATACACAAGGAAAATGGTTTTGGACCTTACTAAAACATGGTGGTGCTGATATTTAGAGCTGGCAATAGATCTGGTTCGGTTTGGATCAGAAATGGGTTAGGTCAATATATGACCAATCCAAACCTGCCCATGTAATAAATGATTCATTCGAGTTCGGATGGATTTCGACAAGTTGACGGGTTTATGATGCAAACCTGTCAGCACAACCCAATCGCTTATTATTTGGACGGGTTCGAGTTGACCCTATTAAGAAAAGTCTATTTTTCATCAACCCGAACCCACTAAAATACCAGGCGGGCGGGTTCAAGCATGTTGGTGGAGGTGGTTACATACAGTGTATACAATGTCGCCATTGCGGAGGTGGGCGACACGAAATCAGGGTACAAGTCGTTTTTATCCTAGTTTCGGCAACATGCTAGTGACATGGGAGAAAAATTTTCAATTTTTTTTTGATATTTCCCTCATGTCTCTTGACATGGGCGACATGTCGGGGACATGGGGAAGTTTTTCATTTTTTTTGGAAAACATTTTAAAAAATAAAATAAAATGTACATTTGATTTTGGATTTTTTTGATGTATTATGGTGTATTTAGACACTACTTAGGGTTGTTTAAAACTTGAGGGGAATACCCATCAAAAACCCCACATTTCCCCAGATTTTCCCATCATTTCCCCCTTATTTCCTTTTTCCCCATCATAGATATGACACTTGATTTCTAGTTTTATGTATCTTTTAGTTTGACACTTTGACTTACATTCACTTTTAGTTTAGCTTAATTAGATGTAACATCTTTTTTACAGCTTACAGACCTGATAGCGTGTAAGTTAACCCCCCCCTTCAGTTATGACTTTTAATGTGTAGGCATTTTGTTTTTCTATTTTTTTGATGTATTTGGATGCTTTTAGGCCTTAATTATTGGGACACTTGACCCCTATATTAGAGATGGCTCACCTCATGAATATCATTTTTTTCATTTTTCTTACATGAATAAACTACTTTTTGGTATGGCTTTAAAGGGATTGAACTTGGATCACTTTCAGATCCACTAGATTTGGATTCGATCTTCCATCTACTGGGTTTGAGAATCTTGGATCCAAGTTTGAATATGACAAACTGAGGTTGGATTGGATTTGGTTTTTGAAGAACACAAGAAATTGACATTTCTTGCCGAGTACCCTCATTTCTTATCAGAACCAACTAGAATGTATTATTCACTTATGATAAACAAAATGCAGTGTGTGCTTATTTTCTCTTCTTTATTTTCAGTTTTGTATGCATCTATGTATGGGGTAATTATTATCAATCTTATTAGCAAGAAACTTCATAGAAGCATCAGAAGTGAAGACAAACAATTTTGACACAGTGATTATGGTCATCTGTTTTTTGTGTTGTAAAATTCCTTTCTCATTAAGTTTTCTTGGTACAAGCTACCCAATGATACTTATCTTATTCACGTTATACCCACTGTTGGAATTTATTTCATTGAGTTTACTGATACCACTTCTTTGATCCAGCTTTTTTACCAATACTCTGATTCTTCCAGCTATAAATGGACCAACAGAAGGTCTCATGCTGATTTATATGTGCCACTTTTTTACTTGTATTGTTGGTATGCCTCCTTCAATTGCTTCGTTAAGTAGAAATGCATAATGCAATTTTACATTCTCAGGCATCATTTTTTTTCTAATATAAATTGATGCTCTTCTACCCCCTCTCATGTTTTGATAGTTTTATGATTTATATTTTTTATTTTCAGGTGCTGAGTGGTGGGTTCAACACTTTGGGAAATCCTTACCGTTTTTGAGTTGGATACCATTTGTTTCTGGTAAGATTGTCATACAAAAGGCAGATGAGCTATAACCATTCAAATTTGACACTCAACAAACTGCGCCAAGTTTCATGGAATATTCACTCCATGAACCTCTATTTATATATGTTGTGTTTACGTATTTGTAAGTATAAGGTCCAGCCCAAAAGTTCTTTGGAGGCTTTTGCATCAGGCTTTGCCTGTCTGCTTTGCATTTATTGTGTTCTCCATTCCTTAAAACATGATTCATATTGTTTCTTGCTCTACATTTGAACCAACCTTTCCACCTGCTCGGTAAACTCCTTGCGGATTAGCATCTACGCTAAGCATGCTTTCCCATATTTAAACTTGTTTGTTCTTTCTAAGTCATTCTTGCATAGAAGAGCACAACTCTTGCAAAAACCGGAGTTGTAGAACTAGGCAGCACCTCCTCCTAGTTTTGTTTAAGTGGAAACATTCTGTTTTGGTCTTCTCCACATTCTTACAGGGTGATCCAGGAATTTCCCTATGATTTTTTCAACTGATAGGGAAACTTTGCCCTAGATGACTTATTGACTGCCTTGCTTGAGGAAGAGTTTCACGAAATTGGAGATGGAATGGAATAACATCTGATCTTGTTTCTGGATTGAGTGGAAAAGGATATATGAAGTTCGTCTTGCGTATCTCTGTGATGGGTAAATCCCCGTGAAGAAGGGGTAACATTCATTTAGTTTGTGTTTGGATGTAACTGTTAAGATTTTCTCTCGAATGTAAGTGTAAAGGGCAACATTTGTGGCTGAAGAATTCTTGACCCCTTCTACTTTCTAAGAATAATGGGATTTAAAATTCTACCATCTAGGAACATACTACGCTGTGCTTGGGATATGTCTGGATTTTTTTGTGTCATTGGTTATCATATGTGAGCTCTCATCGTTGGCTCTGAGTTTTTGTCTGCCTAGGGTATATGATATATACATGTCTCTACAGAAGGGGCTTTCTACCTAATTTCGTGACCAGGAGGCTTCTATGATAGATCCTGACATTTGGGATGAGTCTCGATTAGAGTAGAACTGAGTGCTTTATAATGCCTCCGAGGGAAATGAGTTCTTTTAGCTTCCCTAGTCTCATCTTGGAGGGTGACTTGTGGCATCGGAATTGCTCTAAGTCCATTTGCTCACATGGTTTTTTAGCTAGATCCTTGGCATCTAGGATGACCTTTTTGTTCTCCAAGATGTCTAATTCTGCCAGTAGCCTGTGGATCTGTTTCCAAGAGTGGAGTGGGAAGAGGGTATCCCATGAATATGTTGTATGATAGGGCTTACTTTAGTCTTTTTATAGGATTGTTTTATCTTCTTGCTTGCTTGTTTGTTTGTTTTTTTTTTATCTATATTGTACCTTAACTTTTCTTTTTAGTTCTCCTTATTCATCCAAAAAGAAAGAACATTACCTTGAAAAAAAACTCTCATGATGTTCATTTTTGAAGGTACTATAGGATTGTTCTTTTATAATTTATCATGTGTGAAAAGACTACCTGGATGCTAAATATACAGTTAAACATATTTGATTTATTGTTTTCCTGTATAGTGAGTGATACATGTGTTAGCAGCTTATGGAATCTTTTTGGTTTATTTTTTTTAGTTATTATTAAGTTTCTGTGGATAATGGGTCTGTACCTTTTTTAATAACTCACTGGTAATCGGAAAGCTCGAATGAGTTTTCCGGATCGGTGAGATTCCTGGTTAATTCGCTATATTGACTCGGTTTCTATAACTCATTAACTCACCCGAGTTTCTTAAGAAAACTCAGCGAGATTATTTGCAAATTGATTGATTTACTTAGTAATTTGATAAAACTATTCCTGATTTCAAGATATAATACCTGATTTAACTTATAAATTTACAGTACGAATTGATCAGTTGGTAACTTGGTCAAAGTTACCAAGTAACTCAAATTGGCTGACTTATGAGTTACCTGACCGAGCTGGGTTTTTATACACCAGTCTGTATTTGCATTTTCATGGTCACATGCTACCTTGCGCTTCAAATACACCACTGAATATGTACAGCATTGACATATTTTTTTCAGTTAACTAAAGACCTTATGTACATTTTCTGAGTTGATCTACCCTGTGCACCTTTGATTATAACCTTTGTGCTGGAAATTCATGATTTGAGTTAATAATGTGGCAAGTGTAAATTGAACCCACCCCGGGTTGCTCAGTTGGTAAGGGCGAATAGGGGATTGTGTGGGTTAGGCGCACGGTCTCAAGTTCGATTCCCCAGCTGGACAGTTTCGGATTTAAGTGGGAGGTCGTGGTGGTGGGTTGCTGCGCAAGCCTCCTACTTGGGATTAGTCGAGCCTAAGGCCTGGACACCCAAGTTATCAAAAAATAAGTGTATAATGAATTAAACAATCCATGCTTCTTCTTACGAATTTTCCCTTTTTTATCTTTTTAGTTGTACTTTTCATTGCTTTGTATTAATTTTTACTTGTGTTTTCTGTTTTTCAATCTCAGAAATCCCAATTTGCAGAATTGTGCTATTTTTAATGACAATCTTTGCTGTCATACCAACAATCGCATTCAAGTAAGTCAAATTTCATATTCCAAATGGTGGAAGTTTTTACATCTATAGTTTGTAGCAATTTGTATGTAATGTTTGTTCTTCCCTGTTATGGTAAAGTATTTATTGTGTGCCTTTATTCTGTGTGTAACTGCTATTAGATTGTCTAGAAGTCCATTTTGTCTTAATGGCGTCTCTGTCATGCATTGTTGTGAATGCATTGATATTGATCTGCTGTACTCAAACATCTGATATGAATTATTTAGCATAAGTTAATACATATTCCTTTGGATTTGCACAGTTATAAATGGTTTAATTTTCACAAATCCACTTGTTCTTGTCGAAGCTGACTGTCATTAATTCGTGCCTGTTGTTTAATTATCTATTATTGTGCTTGTGGACAGTGTGTACAATGTCTATAAGGTCATTCAAGCAAGAAAAGGAAGCATGTTACTGGCATTAGCAATGGTACTTGTTTTGGTCAATTTTTTTGCATGTCATAATTTCATATACATGTTGCTCAATAGATGTATATTTTTTTTTGCCAGCTTTACCCTTTTGTTGTGCTCTTTGGAGGAGTTCTAATATGGTATGTTTCAAGTATTTATCAACTTTTGCTACTTGTTTTACTTATGTTTAACTTTAGACTTGGACACTTTTGTGAAGTGTATGGTCTCGGACTTGCGAACCAAAAATAAGGTTGTTAAGTCCTGAAATCTGACATTGGCAATGTATAGAAAGACAAGGACCCACCACTGAATGGTTTCCACCTATGGGAACCTTCCATAAAAAATATCAGAATATTTGTACAATTTGGACCATCTGATTTGCAGTTTTAATTTTCAGAACCTTAATTTTAGTTTTTCAATTGTTCTCCACCATCCAAAAATAACATATTGAAACCAAATGACCAACATCATTAATCAAGTTGATAATTGGCTTATTCTCTTTGTTGGGATCCATATGATGGTGGGTCCTGATCATTTTCAAAAGCAAGCCATGTGTTCTCAAGTCCCAGGCACTAGATTTTGCCTACTTTTATTCACAAGGAATCTTATTCTTGCAGGGATTATTTATCTCCATCTGATATAATGGGGAACTATCCACATCTTATTGTAGTGGGAACTGGACTTGCATTTGGGTACCTTGTGGTAAGATATCTATGCTACTAGTCATTTCACTCTGATCATATGAATATCTTTTCCAGTTTTCCTTTGATCATTGAGCCAACTTAATTGATATTGATAGTTTATGCATTTGTAGATTTTCAAAATTCAAACCCTTTAAGATTTTAGAGAGAATTTAATCTAGCCAGTCTGGTTTTGAAGATTTATATGATCTATTGGATAATTGATGACTATTCTAATCTAGTGGGTTATACATTTCAAAAGTTTCTCTAATCTATTCTTACTCTTTTCTTATCTCATTGCTTTTTCTTTTCTTTTCCTCGTGCACAAGATTTTATCTTCATGCCAGTATCTCGTGCACGTTCTTATCCATGCAATGCAACGTGTTAGATCCTTGTGGTGGTAGATAATTGTTTTCTTTATAATCTGCATTTAGTTATAGTGGAAACTGGACTTGCATTTGGGTTCCTTGTGGTGAGATATGTTTGCTACCAATCATTCGGTCAGAGTATATGAATATCTCCTCCTTTAATCATTAAGGCAACTTAATTGAAATTGCTAATGGTTTTAAGACTGTCTCTAATCTATGGGATAAATGAAGTCTGTTCTGATCTACTGGGTATGTATTTCAAGAGTTTGTCTACTCTGTTTCTCTTTTTCCGACTGTTTTCTGATCTTGTGGGTATGTATTTCAAGAGTTTGTCCAATCTATTCCTCTTTTCCCTATCTCGACTGTCTTCTTTTTCTTCTTTTTTTTTTTTCTATTTAATTTCATTCCAATTTCTTGTGCATGTTCTTATCTGTGCTATGCAACAAACTTTGTGTTACAGGGAAGGATGATTCTTGCTCATTTATGTGATGAACCCAAGGGCTTGAAAACTGGAATGTGTATGGTATGTTGCATTTCTCCAACCAAATGATTCTGTAGCTCTTTGTAAACTTATTTTCTTTCAATGCATGTTTTGTGTTTTAGGTGGTCTGTAAGTTAGGAATATATATATATATTCATAGTTAACAAAGCAGTTCATTAATCATCAAAGAGTGTAAAATATGTACACGCTCACCAAAAGTGAACAACAAAAATAAGCATAACTACACAAGCTAATGGTTAAACATCATAAACCAGAAACAAAATCTGCCCCCTCACTCCCTTAATATCCCCTCCCCGTTAGGGAGACCCGAATAAAACTCTTCCCTCGCGACTCCCTCCTGCGCTAACCTGTCCGCCATCTGGTTCCCCGCCCTAGGCGTATGTCTGAAATGAATCACCATATCACCACATAAGAATCTAGCAAATCGTAATAGGTGATCGTATCACCGGGGATGATTCCCCTTCGCCTCCAACCATGAGATAACTAATGAAGAATCCCCCTCCACAGCCATATGGGTGTATCCCTGCCTTACTGCCTCCTTCGACTCAGCCACAATAGCAAGTATCTCTGCACGGACAGAATACCCCTTCCCAATAGAGCCCGAATAAGTATGCAGGACTTGTCCCTCCAAATCCCTAAACACACCTCCAACTCCAGAAGGACCAGGATTCTCTAAGAGGAAGTATCAAAGTTCAATTTGATAGTTCCTCTCAAAGGCGGGATCCAACACACTCTGACCTGATCTCTCGAAGGTGCTGAATGAATAATGGTAGCCCAGTGCTTGTTAATGACATCCTGAACTCTGGCCTAACGACCAACCATGTAGCAACGGAATAACTATGTGCATCAATAATGCACCGAGTGCTTGCGACTCTTATCCTCAAATATCCTCTTATTCCGCTCCTCCCAAATCTTCCATAACACTGCATGAAACACAGTCAAGTACATCATCTTCCCCCTCTTTCCCACTCTAGGTTACCTCCATTGCTCCAATAACAACTGAATCCTGAGGCATGACCCATTCGACCTCCACCTGCTCAATGAAGTATCCCCAGATCTGTGTTGCTACCTCACAAGGAAGAAAAAGATGGTCCACCGACTCGCTGTTCCTCCTGCACATGACACACATATTGGGAGAGAGAGCACAGTATATCATCTTCCTCCACCTGTGAGTTAGGAAAGTATTGCATACATCATTAATTTCTTCTTTTTTCCTTGGGACAAAGTAAATTCTTCATATTTTGTTCATTTAAATTTCTTGTTAATGAAAATATTTGGTTATTATAAAAAAGAACAAATAAAGGTTACATACTAAAAATTAAAATGTCTAGAGATTTTTTTCTTGGGTAAATCATTAGAATTCCACCTGGCCTCCTTGTCTCAGATATTCAAACGTTATGTCTATTAATCCATGCCTATGGAAATTGTCATACTAAGAATTTTTTTCTGATGAATGCAATAAAAAAATATCTTGTTCATTTTTATACTTCTTGGAATGTTTGAAAATATCTCAAGATTATGATTAATGTGGGGTCAATCAAATGAAGACAACTTGAATACTGAGTTCTTGTTTGCATTTTGTGACAGTCACTATTATATCTTCCATTTGCCATTGCAAATGCGCTCACTGCCAGGCTCAATGGCGGGTATGTGGTAATTTAATTATTTTATAGATTTTAATAGCTGTATGTGTTATTACAGCTATTCATGAACGTTAACACTCTTTCTGCCTTACATGCTCTTGTGTGCATTTTTGTTTTGGCAGAGTTCCTTTAGTTGATGAAGTCTTGTTTCTTCTTGGCTACTGTGCCTTCACAGGTAAAATGATTTATTTTTACACACCCTTACCCAAAAGAACAAGTGAACCTGAATATGTGTACTCCATTTTTTTTTGGTGACAAGGAACCCCCGACCCCACTTGGGGACAGGGAAAACTCACAAGAACCATTTATCAGGTAAGCCCAGGGACTCGAACCTGGGACCTCCAGTTCCTGAGCTGGAGAGCCTGCCAGTTGAGTTAACCCATGTGGGTTCTTGTACTCCAATGTTTTGTTTGCCTCGTTCCACTTTTTCATTTCTTTAATAGAAAATAAAAGGCGAATTGTGACCATGAACTTATTATGCACTTTGTATTTCCAAGTATTTAATTGTGCAATTTGGCATCAACCAACTCAGAATACATCTCCTTGGTTTTAACTCAAGGCCTGCATATTGTGGTTTCAGTTTTCAGCATTATTTAGCCCCTCACTGAAGGCACTTTTTGGCCCTTTCTATTCCTCAATTTATGTCTACTTTAATCAGTTTTCATATTTTGTGCTGCTTCTGCTGCTGAATCAGCGACACTCTATTTGCACTTTGCCACATCCGTCATCCACGAAATTACCACTGCTCTGGGAATCAACTGCTTCAGGTGAGATATGCTCAACCCATTCAAGATAGAACAAATAAGTTGACAAGTTATTATAGCTTCTAACATCAACCAATACGATATCTCCTATATGAGGATTCAGGAGCTATTCTACAATTTTTGATTACCGCCAATCTGAAAATAGTTTGGTACTATGTTCTTCGAGGGAATACTAGTTTGCCTTAATATTTCCGATGGAATGGTTTCTCCAACCATAGTGTAGAACATTGTGTTAAGTATTGGCCGATCCAGAGTCAGATCGGCCGATACAATGCTTCTCTGCAGTTTTTTTACAAAGATGTTAAGTAGTTGTTTCTAACTTATCTATTCAATGTCAGGATAACAAGGAAAGAAGCTTGAATGAATGCTGCGGATTTTGTCTTCTGATTATGCTCTTCCGAAGCAATGTACTTTACATCTGGCAGCATTGGGTTCTATAATTTCTGCTATTTATAATCTATGATTTGGATTATGATGCTCGGAACATGTTCATCTTATGCCCCTCAGGCTCTTAAATCACAGCTTCGGAATCTTGTAACAAGAGCAGTAACGCTTTCAATTGGTGATCATGTTGATTTCATGAGGTAGTATGTACGGGTTTGTAGGTGTATTCATGTTTAAACTTTTTTGCTGTTGGCTAGATTGAACAAACCCATGGCGTCAAGGTTGCATGCCTTGGCTTTGTTAATGTGATAATTTTGTTGTGACTCAACCCTAGAGAGCTTTTTTTTTGAGGGTTTTCAGTATTGGGATGTTGGAACGCAAATTTTATTTTTCCGAATGAAGGATGATTATCCCAAATCAGTCGATTTTTTTTATGAAAACAAGTTTCTGATGATGGGAATTAGTGAAAATATTAAGAACTTTGATAGCTTGGCTATCAGTTGCGCTTTACAGAATTAAAGCAAGATGGAGGTTTCTTTAGCCAGCAGTAAGGGTGTCAATGGGCCAGGTAGGCCAAGCCTCAGGTTGAGTTATAATCTAAATATAAGTGCGATTTTGTTGGTCTGGGTCCGGCCCGGTCCGAGCTTTGGACTTAACAATGTTTGCCCAAGTCTGTCCGGCGCCATTGTATCTTTTGCCAAGCTCGAGTATGCCCATACATTTTAGTTATTATTATTTTAAAAATAATAAACTGAATTTTTTAATTTTTAAACAATTTAAGCCATTGAACTGAACATGATCCACTTACCTTACCGTTGTGTTTGGAACCTGAAGACAAGTAAATGAAAATGGAAAAGAAAAGAAAGAGATGATAGTTGTGTTTGGTACCTTGGATTGTAGAAGAAAAGAAAGAAATGATTAAGTGTTTGGTTAAGATGAGACATATAAAGCAAATAAAATCAAATTTTGATAAATTTGGACGATTTTTTGATGAGTTTTCGTATAATCTGGCAACGTTAATTGGTGACCAAAAGAAAGATGAGATATGTTGCAAGTTAAAAAGAAATGTTTTGATCCCATAAGAGAAATTTTCAATATACTTCTGTCTCCAAACTTTTTCCTTCTTCAACTAAACAGGAAAAAATACTTTCTCTAATATTTTTGTTTTGTTCTCTCAAAATGTGTTCAGTGTCTTCTATTTGGTTATGATAGAAAAAATACACATACATGTGCGTTCACTGAGCCTGTTTTTAAGCGCCAGATTAGGTCAATTAGTTGAAAGGAAGCCTCTTGAATTAGAGGTGGCAATTGGGCGGGTCCGGGCGACTTCAAGTTGGGTTGATAAGGGGTATAACGGCTTAGCACTCAACCTAAATCCGTCCGTTTAATAAACGGGTTGAAATAATCAAACCTGCACCCAACCGGCCTAAACTCGTTTGATCCGTTTAATTTTACTAATTTTTTTTATTATTTATTTTTAAATACATTATCTAATATTCTGTGTAATAAACTTGCGTACAGGTTACAATGATATTGTAATTTAATACTCATTTTTTTCTATAATCTTATTACAATATATCGTACAATATTCTCCTTTACTTCTCTAATGCTCTAGCCTTTAGAAACTGAACTCTATTGTATATGATGGAAAAGGAAAAAGAAAAATATCCTATCCATTATGTATATGTGTGTGCATGTATATAAATATATGTATATAGTTGACACATATTTTTTAAGATATACCAAGTAAAACCTAGAGTATAATAACCCGTCGGGTCAAAGGGGCTAACCCAAACCGGATCCATTTATTTGCGGGTGAAAATCCTCAACCCAAATCCTACCCGCTAAAAGGATTGAAAACTTAAACCCAAACCTGCTAAAAGGCGGACATGTTCGGGCAGGTTGATGGATCGGGTTGAAAATTGCGAGCTCTACCTTGAATGCATTGTAGACCGACGATACTGAGAAGATCCCATTTGCAGTGCATTGCCAAATCATTGAGTATCCTTGATTTGGGCCAATGGGAATGGCCCCTTCTAATTTCAGCAATCTGATGCCTTTTTAATCAGGGCCCATCAATTGCACATTCTTTCTCAGCATACTGGGTGCAAGGTTACATCTGTATTGAGCTTCGCCCATGTTCAAGTTATTTTATCGGAAAAATTACCTATTATCTCTATTTTAGGATACTAATTGTTCAAAAGTATAATGACCTTAACTATTAACCCCTCAAGTATAGTTTGGCAAAATATTTGCAGGGCTGTGTTTGAATTGACGGAATATGCAGGAAAGACAATTTTACTGCATTATACGTGTGTTTGGATAGTCAGAAAAGTGTGGATCCCACATAAAGTTTTTTAGTTAAACTCCTTTGACCGAAAGAAAATGCCCCTTTTCATTTTTCTAAAAAAAAACACAGGATTTTGTGGAAAAGGAAAACAAAACAACACATTCTCCACTTTACCCTTCACATAAAAAAACGATCACTTTTTTTAGAGGTTGTAAAAATCTATTTTTTTTAAATTACTTAAATATATATGGGTGTCAATGGTTCGGGATGGGTCTGTCCACTCTTTTTACTCTTCGTTTTCTTTAGGGTTGTAAAAAACTTTTTTTTTCAAAAATAACTTTATATATATATATATGTGTGTCAATGGTTCGGAATGGGTCTGTCCACTCTTTTTATTCTTCGTTTTCTATAGGGTTGTAAAAAACTATTTTTTTCAAAAATAACTTTATATATATATATATATACCTAATTTATCTTTATTTTATTAAAAAAATTCACTTATAGAAAAAATGGTAAAATAGGAAGACAAAAAACATTTCTCATTCATTCCTGTTAACCAAACATCAAATTCAATATTTTCTGTCATTTTCCTGATTCAACCAAACAGCTTTCAGAAAAATTAAATTTTACTTTCCTACTTATTACTTTGTTATATATTACTTTCCTACGTAACTTTTTGGCACATTCTTGGCATCCAAACGGAGGCTTTGGGTATTAAAACGGGATTTACTTTTTAAAAAAAAAAAAACAAATACCCAAACTTCCCTTACACTTTCTCCTTCTCACTCATACCGAGAATTTATCAATCTTCAACGTGATTGAAACCGAGAATTTAAGAGAGGACATGATATGAAGAGGCTAGACAGTAATGACCGAATTAACAAGCATAATTCTACCTGCTTGATTGAGAATATGGGCTTTCCAACCTGTTAGTCTATTGTGGATTTTAGCAATTAAGATGTGCAAATCAGGGCTTTTAAGCCTCAGGATCTTGGATCGGATCGGTCCCAGCCGATCTCGGTCTGGATCGGTGATACTGGCCGGTATCGGCCGATCCAAAAGTTGGTTCGTCCTTAAAAAAAAAATATATATATATATATATATATATAAGAAAATGATTTTAAGGGAGGAGGCCTCTCAAGCCTCCTCTCACCCAATACTCAATTCTTAGAATTTAGAATGAAAAAAAAAAAAAAATAACTCTCTAACCAATTAGGTTTCAAATATTTAATTTTTAATTAAAAAAATTACTTAATTTTTATTTGTGGGCCCCATTAAGATAAGATTTTAGAGTTTTAAAAAAAGAAATAACTTTTTAACCAAATCTACATGTCAATCTTTGGATCCTTGGATATTAAAGAAGAATTTAGAATTTAAAAAAAAAAAACCTTCAAATCTACACGTCCAACATTGGATCCTAGGATATTAAGAAAGAAATTTTTATTTGTGGGTCTCATTAAGATAAGAATTTAGAGTTTTGAAAAAAGAAATAACTTT
>JAUPMG010260960.1:0-20523 GCA_031762675.1 Pachysandra terminalis
CTTAAACAACACTTTCAGACCAAGGAACTGGGACAATTGAGGTATTTTCTTCGTATAGAAGTAGCTAGAAGTAAGAGGGGTGTTAGCCTATCACAAAGAAAGTATATGACTAATTTGTTATCAGAGACTGAAATGTTAGGGGCAAAGCTAGCTGACACACCGATGGATCCACATGTAAAATTAGATGTGGATGGCCCTGATTTTGAAGACCCTAGAAGATTTATAGACAACTTGTTTGGAAGCTAATTCATTTAATAGTGTGGTGAGTCAATTCAAGCAACCACCTAAGCAAGTTCATTGGGAAGCTATATGTTGAATTTTAAAATATCTCAAGATCTCTCCAAGTAAAGGTCTCATTTATTGTTCAAATTGCAATCTTGATATTGTGGGTTATTCTAACGCAGACTAGGTAGGATCTACTTTTGATAGACGGTCTACTATAGGCTATTGTACCTTCATTATAGGTAGTTTGGTTATATGGAGGAGTTAGAAACAAAGTGTTGTTACTAGATCCAGTGTTGAAGCCAAGTATAGAGCTATGGCTGATATTGCTTGTGAACTGTTGTGGTTAAAAACTCTTATGCAAGAGTTCAGGTTTACTAGTAATAAGCCTATGGAAATGTTTTGTGATAATGAAGCTGCAATGTACACTACCAACAACCTGGTGTTTCACAAGAGGACAAAGCATATTGAAATAGATTGTCATTTTATTAGAGATGCACTGATGAGCAAGAAAATATTAACCGTATTTGTTAATTTTGGAAATCAATTAGCAGATGTATTTACAAAGGCTCTTGGAAGATGTCAGTTTGCATTGATGTGCTCCAAGCTGGGTATGGGAGACATATATGCTCCAATTTGAGGTGTTGAAATACTACAGCTTAAATATCAATAAAAGGGTGTGAAGGGTATATCTGTAAAATTAAAATTATTAGTTATTATATAACATAAGAGGGGCCGACCAGATTAGGTGGCTTTCTCTATTCCATTTGTTCTCTTTTCTACTTGTTTCTCTTTCACATCTAGGGTTTGCACTTAGGCTTGTCAACGGATCGGATCATGATTCGGATCCGACCCGAATCTGATCCGATAATCCCGGATTCGGTAAGGGATTTATGATCCGATATCCGAATAAAAATGATCCAATCTGATCCGAAATCTAATCGGATCAAACTCGAATATATAGGGATTCGATCCGGTAAGGATCCGATCCGATTATATATATAACTTTTAGTCTATTACCAACACTGCCCTGAGAAACCGTAGATCTGTCTTCTTTAAATAAAAAATACAAAAGAATAAATTGGTAAAAGACAAAAGCCCTAAATCATTCATTCCTTTGTCATTAACCAAACGGCCAAACCGAACCCTACTTCTTTCGTCTTCTACATTATTTACAATTCAACAAGCAACTATTCATCATCCTCTACTCCGAAATCAATGAACCGGCATCGTAGACTTGCAGTACCCGAGCACGAAGCAAACTAGCAAAGGCCAAAGGTGTCTGTAGCACAACTCACGAAAGACCTGCGCTGGAGATTGTGATGGGGAAACACTTCAAAGGACAAGATCAGAGGTAAAGTTGGGGAAACACTTCAAAGGACAAAATCAGAGGTAAGGTTAGAAGGTAGAAGCTATTAGATGAGGTGTCTAGTTAAAATCAATGCAATATCTGTACACATGATTATTTCATCTTCTTCTTCTAACATTTGAAATTCCATTTTGTATAAACTTTACAGGTTATCAGATTCGGATATTTGAATCCCCGATCGAATTCGAATCATATATTTCATAATCCGTCGGATCTCGGATCGGATTCGGATCTTCAGATTTCACTATTGGATCGAATTCGGATATGTTGTGATTCGGTTCGAATCCGACCCGTTGACAGGTCTATTTGCACTTTTACAGCAAGAAATGCTAATCTAGGAGAAAAGGGTTGAAAGAACCTAGTCAATCAAGCTCCCTAACTCGCACTCCAAGCCTTCAAATAGCCTTCTACCCGTTCCTTCTAGATAATTTGACAAATAGAAAGTAGCATAGGTTCCAAATCGTATCTCTCCTATTCCTCACCTTCTTCCAGCCCCACCTTGCTAATAACATCCAAATATTTCTTGGCATAACTCAATGAACACCCACCTACCCAAGAAGGATCCACATAAACTATAAGCTATCTTACAATGCAAGAATAAAAGTGACACATTCTCCTTATTAACTTTGCACAAAATACATTTGTTCAGAATTGCCCAACCTCTTGATTGCAAATGATCCACCTTCAACACCTTATACTAACATCCATATGAAGAACTTCATTTTAGAGGGAACTGCAAATTTCCATAGGGTTTAGCCAAACCACAAGATTGGTGAATTGCCGAAAGTAGTAGGATTTCATTGAGAACACCCCTTTACTATCCCTTACATCTTGGCCCTCATGAAAGTGATAGCCGTGAACAAAGGATAACAGCCTTGAAACTGATTCCAACTCTCTATCGAATAGAGCTGTTCTAAGGCCCAAATTCCAAGATAGTCCCAGCCTGTGGGCTTAGAGACAGGTAATAATTCACAAGTAGTTATGGAGTCCATCGAAGAAGGGTGTAAGGGACGTTGATAAAGGGAAACGAAACTATCCAATTGACTATAATGAGGAATTTATTCAAAAGGGTAAAAGATGACAAGAGAAGAAGAAGTCGAGGGAAATATTCCATGCTAAGGAAAGTGTTCATAAACCCAACTAAGAAAAGAACATTGAAATGAACCTTGGCATTGTAATGAAGGGGAAACCAAGTTTACAGAAAAAGAGAAGGGGAAATCAAATCTTTCTTGAAAGATCCGTTCAATTTTGGAATTAGCTTTCTTGAGAGATCGGCCCGAGTTTGGAACTAGCACAGAAATTCGATGACTGAGTTAAAGGTATGAGTTCAATGGTCGACTTGGAATCATTAAATAATCTTGGTCCATTTTTTCTTAGTAGAGGGAGGGTGTCTTGTAATCACAATCAAGAATGGAGGCATGATGATACTACTTATAACAGTTGAACGGATTTTTGATGATACTACTTATAACAGTTGAACGGATTTTAAGCTTTTCAAATTTTTATATATTTTAACAATTGGTTTTTACATAGTTATCCTTCTTAACTATAATAATCTCAAGAAGAAAATGTTACCTTTTAGATAATATTAAATTAATTGATATTTTTATTGGCTTTTTATAATTTAAAAAAATATTAATTCTTTTATATCATTTTCTTCAAAAACATATCCTTTTAAAATTTAATTAATAACCCATAAAATTGGATAAGTTATCATGTCACCAGGGGTGCTTTTGATATTAAAAATTTTAAAGGGACCTATGATGCAGTGCGAGAGGTTCCTTCGCTTGAAAAGCTTGTTATTTGATGGTAATAAACAAGAAACTAAATAAAGAAAAAAGAGGATAGAGAAAGGAGATTTTGACGAAGTCTCACTCCTAAGACCTTGACTCATCTTCTAGGGTAGAAGACGAGTCTCAATCTAATAATACAAATTGAACTGCAATATATAATCTTATTGATTGTCCAAAAAGAGAAGAATATATTCCCATTTATAGAGATAACTTCCTACTCGTAATCAAACAAGAAATACATCATCATTAAATAAAACTACTATCATATCTTAACTTGATCTTCTACTCAAACTCTAATAGATAATAAAAGAATCCTACTAAATAAAACCACCACTCTGACTTCGGTTCTTTAGAAGATCCATGTGTCTCCAGAAAACCCATGGGTCATTGACCAACATACATGCTTTGTCAACCTACATCCACGTCCTTTTAGAATCATAGTCAACAAAGAAACCCAATATTCTAAACAAATCATAAGACTTCTAAGTTAAAAATTACTCTAAAAATATAAATTAACTTCTAAGTTAAAAAGTATCTCTAACAATCTAAAATAAAGAGTCATATTGAAAAAAAAAAGTACCTTGTTTTTAAGACAATCTCTTTTTAACGACGAGAAAAATATCTAATATCTAAACTTCGTCATCTTTCATTACACCCATAATAAAATCTTTAAATAGGCTTACTTATAAACTAGTCAGTATGCACGTGATAGTTGTGAAAATACATATAAGATTTCTTTACATGCCAAAATCTAGTGTATTTTATATTTTTTTTAATATGATTCACTAACTCATATTTAATATATATATTAGAAGGTCTATTGCTGAGATGATAATGGTGAGATTTCATTAATCATCAAAAGGAATGGGGAATACAAAAGATCACAAAGTGTGATCCGGAGTACAGAAATATAAAAACAGAAACATAATGTAAATGAGTCGACAAAGATGTCAGGGATGCGAAGCTGAAAACTGCAAAACTGAAAACTGAATCATGAAAACATATCCCCCTACGTAATCATCCCCTCATTTGGGGCCCCCGAAAAGAAAATCTCCTTCACCATCCCCTCCCTAGCCAAACTGTCAGCTGACTCGTTTACCGACCTGGGTATATGTGAAAAAAACTACCTCCACCCCACCCCAAATGCTTTGCCAGCCGAATAAGATGGAAGAATCTCAAAGGCCACTTCTGTGACGACCTCATCCATGAAATAACCGAAGACGAGTCACCATCAACTTCCAGACACCTATAACCCTAGCTTCTAGCTTCCTCCAAACCTACCAGTAAGGCGTGTATCTCTGTTCGTGTGGAATCTCCATCCCTAATGGGCCTCGAGAATATAGGGACAATCTGACTATGGTGGTCACTAAAGACACCCTCTATCCCAGATGGTCTAGGGTTGCCTATAGATGAGACATCAAAATTGAGCTCAAGAAACCTCTCTCGTGGTGGCTGCCAAGTAACCGTGACCACCAGCTTCCACCAAGACGAACTAGTGATAAATGCCCACTCTCGTGTGATATCTGAAATTGAGATGCATATGAATTGTGGAAGCACAACAACCACGATGCAACAAGTGATGTACAAGCCTCAATCATACTTTGAACACTACTCTCCTTACCTTTATAGAAAGCAAGGTTCACATAAGAGGAGGAGTGGTTGGTCACCTGGCTTTTTACCTTCCTTTAGATGCGTGAAGACCAAGTCGAGTCGAGTGACAGAGTAGAAGCCTAGGTTGCAAATATTCTCCTATTCCTTCTCCCCTATAACGTCCATAAGACATCGCAAAAAACTGACCCAGAAAGCATCTTACCTCGTTTCCCCATATCAGAAAATCTCCACTGAAGAAGTAGTGCCTATAACAGATGGGGTACCAACCTCCACTCTTTGGATGAAGTTTAACCAGAGCCTTCTCGCTACATCACAATGTATGAATAGATGGTCCACTAACTCACAGTCTTTCCTGCACATGACACACATTGTTGGATTTTAGAGATGGGTTGATCCGGTTGCTCCGACCAGTTTGGGCCGACTTGGGGTCCCCACTTAATGGGATGTCCATACTTGATTATAAATCGGGATGTGAATAACTCTCTCCAAATGGGATTAGGAGATAGATTCCTAGGAGTTGAGTTGAGTCTTCTATATGTAGAAGACTCGTCTCTATCCAAAAAGCTACTATTTAACGTTTTTGGTAATCCACCCCAAGAGAACTCTCTCTTCTCTTCATGTCTTCCTACAGAGATTTGGTTTTGCTATCAAGGTTCCATACAAAGCCCTAGGTCGATTGAGTATGGATTCATTATATGTGGTTCTAGTAATCACATAATCCGACGTGGGACGTTATCCGATTCGATAGAAATCTTCCGCTGTAGATTCGGGTTCATGTGCATCGAGGTACGTGATCCGGGACTATAACCTTCATTAGTATCAAAGCTGCTGCGATACGTCTTCGTTGGATTAAGGTATGTCGAGAAACCTCTTCTGATTAACAATTTCGTTGGGCTGTTGCGCCTGCTCGCGCACCCTTTGCTTGCTGGGTTGCTACGCCTGCGCATGTGCTCCTTGCTTGCTAGGTTGTGCACTTGCACGCGTGCCCCTTGCTCGTTGGACTACTGCGCCTGCACGCCCACCCCTGCCACTACTACACGCGCCATGCTGCGCTGGGCTGCCACGCGGGGCATGGGTCAAAGAGATTATTTTGTTTTAAAAATAAATTAATTTCCTATTTTAAATAAAACCATTATTTGATTTGATGCCTTCTATATGATATGTAAGTTTTTGGAGGCATGATTTATCATTTTTATTTGCATGATTATATGAGGTTAATATGTAAAAAATACCATGATTTAGTTATTTTAATTTGCATGATTATATGAGATTAACATGTAAATAATATCTTGATTTGATGTTATTTTATTTGGATGATTATTCGAGGTTAACATGTGAATAATATCCTAGTTGAGATTATGTTATTTCCTAGATGGGTTTTGCATATTATGGATTCAAGGTAGTATTAAAATTTTATTGTATTGGTGATGATTATCATAGTGTAAAAGATCGTCTGATCCCCGAGTCGAAGCTGATCCCTTAAGACCCCTAAATGCTTCGACTCGGTCCGATACCGACACAACTCGGGCGATCCGGACGAGTTGTATCGGTATCGGTGAGTTCGATCGTCCGATCCAGAACGATCCAACCCAAAAAAAAAATATTTGTTGTTCGGACTGGGACGATACCCGATCCGAAACCAAGTTGGATCGCCGATCCAACTCGAGATCGGACCGGAACGATACCCAATCCGAGTCCGAGTTTAAACACCATGATGATTATGCATTATGGCCTACGGTCTAGTCTGTTTTTGATCTAATAAATAAAGGATTAATATTATTCTTTAGTTCTAGATAATGATGCAAGATCAACAATGTGTGTGTATATGAGATGTTAATTATATGTGCACTTTAATTGTAGTGATATGGCAGCTAAGAGTACAGTAGCTGACCTACACAAGGGTGGGATATCGGATGTCAGAACTATGACATATGGCATAGGAAGATCCAATATCTCCTCGATAACTCTGAGGCCCTAGCGACTTTATCACATAGCCTAGCCTATCCTATCCTGAGGAGGGCACCACTGCCTAGTATCGTAGAGATATGGAGGCCTATCAAGCTTGATCTCAGAAGGATCGTTGTGCACGCTTTACTATGTTGAGTAATATGCACAATGACCGTATAGGTGAATTCGAGGCCTATTAGGCTGCACTTGAGATGTGGAAGGCACTGAAACTCGCGTTCACTAGTACTTCGGCTACCATATTACGTGCACTGACGATGATTTTTGAGACCTACTAGATGGCTCCCAGTGCATGGTTGAGCATTTTTGGTAGATGTCGTCTATGATACGAAATCTAAAAGCCTTAGGGAACTGCCAAACAGATGAGTAGCAGATTCTCGTTGTTCTGAGATCCCTACCTGACTCGTGAGAGCACATAAGGTTCATCATGATGCACAATGAGAACATTAAAACGTTCAACGATTTGTCGCATCATCTTGAGCTCGAGGCAGAGCGTCGGACCGCAAGGTCTAACAGCGCTACGCTCTTAGTTGAACCGAGGAAGCGCAAGACAATGAGGTCTAGGCACAAGTGTAAGGGTAAGGCGCCCCAACAGGGGAAAACAGCTGAGAAGGTGCCAAAGGCAGGCAC
The DNA here is from genome assembly GCA_031762675.1 of Pachysandra terminalis. Taxonomy (NCBI): domain Eukaryota; kingdom Viridiplantae; phylum Streptophyta; class Magnoliopsida; order Buxales; family Buxaceae; genus Pachysandra; species Pachysandra terminalis. The sequence goes on from JAUPMG010260960.1 coordinate 7,591, forward strand.
AGGTACCAAGCGCCCTAGGGAGGGAAGCGTTGAGGAAAGGGACATGTCCAAAGTGATCTACTACAGATAGTAGAGTTGCTTAGACTAGTTTCTTTTGTTATTTTCAGTAGAGACCACGATTGTCAAATCGTGAATCGAATCGAAAATCGCTAGGGGCCACTTAGAGAATTGAATCGTATATCATAAGATTCATAGTAATTTTAGTAGAAGTAGGGTTTGGGGTTAAGGTTTTCGGATTTCTCTTAGGAAAAGGGCTTTTATTTCTTAAAATATGTAAACAATATTTCTTTATCTATATTTAATTATTTTAGAGTACTATATTCTATATAAATATTCTATATAAACAAGGATCAAACAAGAAAACGGAAAATTGTTCGATGCAAAAGAAGAGGTCATTTTTCTTTGGTGTTGTAGAGTTGAATCGTTTGAATCGTATGAATCGTACGATTAAATCATAAGATTCAGTGTATAGATCATAATTCAATCATAAACCGATTTCTTCACAGATTTGAATCGATCTAGGGTCAAATCGAATCATAAGATTCATACAATGAATCGTAAGAGTTTAACAACAGAGGTAGAGACTGCGACTTCATTTCTTTAGAGTTGGTTTTATATGGTAGGGGATTTAATTCTGATGGTCTATTTAAACTTGATATTGATGATTCAAGTGGTACAAAATTTGGTTTCTAATTTGACTTCCCATGATGATGATGTTATTATTTTTGATTCATTGAGACGACATGCTAGACTAGGTCACATAGGGCTAGAGAGGATGAACCGATTTGCTAAAGTAGGTCTGTTGGGATTGCTTGCCAAGGTTCAATTACCCATTTGTTACCATTCTTTAGTCGGTAAATCATGTAGGAAACCATTTGGTAAGGCAGTGAGAGCAAACATTCCTTTAGAGTTAGTTCATTCTGACATATGTGGACTAATCAATGTTAGGACCTGCCACGGAGAGTCCTATTTCATCACATTCATCGATGATTACTTGCGATACAGTTATGTGTACTTGATTTCCCACAAGTTGGAAGCATTAAACTGTGTCCCTACAACGTCAGTTCCTAGCAAGGTTTTAAGTTTCGATTTTGCCAGTAATTTCGCCCACGGGGAAATGGCGAAATTTCAGCGAGATTTCGCCAATATTTCGGCGAAATCTGGGAAATACCACAATTTCCCCAAGGGGGGAAATGGCGATATTTCGGCGGTATGCCGCCGAAATTTAAAACCATGGTTCCTAGCATACCATACTAGTTGTGGACAGTTAGAGAGCCTGACCTAACTCACATGAGGCCATGGGGATCGACAAGTTATGTTCATGTACCCTTCCCACCATAGAGGGAAGCTAGACAAGAGAGCCATTAAGTGCATCTTTGTGAGATACTCAGAGCACTCTAAGGGCTATGTCTTTATCCGTGAACAGACCGATAGGGTTCTAACATAGATTGAGTCACGTGATATGGATTTCATCGAGGATGATTTCCCAAGTAGGAAAAGATCAGGGATGAATCTGGAGTTCTTCGCGATGAATGAGCCAAAGTTGGGATCAACGGATATCACCCCATATCCAAACACCATTGAAAACGTTGGTTCCCAACAGGATCCTATGGATTCTATGGATGTTGACAGTGGGAGTGGATTACAGCCCAGTGGGAGTGTGTCTCTGCGGACAAGGATTCCAACAATCCCATGCGTAGTAGTCGTGGACAGATTCGTCGTCGTTGTTTTAAGACCGAGGGTGAGTCGTTCATGATTGCCACGCTTGATGATGATGAGCCTGGTTTATACCAGGAGGTTTTATCATCACCTGCTTTGCAGAAGTGGATAATTGCAATCCATGATGAAATGACTTCCATGGAGAAGAACCAAGTCTGGGATCTTGTTGATCTTCCCCCTAAAAGCAAGACTATTGGAAACAAGTGGGTCCTAAAGGTCAAGCGCAAGGCAGATAGAAGTGTAAAGAGATAGAAGGCCTGTCTCATGGCGAAAGGTTACACCCAAAGAGAGGGTATAAACTACCAAGAGATGTTCTCACTAGTTGTGAGATTTTCCCCCATTCCCCTCATTCTAGCTATTGTCGCACACCTTGATTTGGAGCTCTACCAAATGGATGTCAAAACTACGTTTCTCAATGGAGAACTGGTTGAGGAGATCCATATGGATCAACAAAAGGGATTTGTGGCCAAGAGAAATGAGCATAGAGTTTGGAGACTCAAACACTCCTTATATGGCCTGAAACAGTCATGTAGTGGTATATTTGATTCCATCAAGGCATTATAGTTTGGCTTCACGATGGTCGAGGAAGACCACTGTGTGTATGTTAGACATCATGTAGGAGCTTTCTTATCTTATTATTGTATGCTGACGACATTTAGATAGCAGGTAACGACAAGGAGATGATTGTCGCCACTAAAGAGTGGCTTTCCTTCAGTATAAGTGAGACAGATTACGTGCTAGGTGCTAAGATTCATAGGAATTACGCTAAGGGGCTTCTTTGTTTGTCCCAGGAGACTTGCATAAAGAAGGTGCTTGAGCGCTTCAAAATGCACGATGCTAATCCTATTGACAATCCTGTCGAGAAGGGTGCTTCATTGTATCTTGGTTTTTATACAGAGACAGAGGGAGAGAAGGAACAGAGGGCTCGTGTTCCCTATGCTAGTGCTATATGCAGTCTAATGTACGCTATGATGTGTACTTGACCTAACATTAGTTTCGCGGTTGGTTTAGTCAACTGTTACCAGAGTAACCCAGGGCAAACTCATTGGAAGGCAGTGAAATGTATTCTTAGATACCTACGTAGGACAGCAGTTTACATGCTTTGCTTCTAGGGAGCAGATTTGTAGCTACGAGGCTACTGTGATGCGGACTGGGTAGGTGATCTAGGCGGTCGAGGGTCGACATCAGGATACACATTCTTGCTGGGTGGCCGGCCCATCTCTTGGAGTAGCAAGAAACAAGTCTGCGTCGCGTTGTCCATTTTAGAGTCAGAGTACATAGCTTGTTGTGCAGCCGTCTAGGAGGCTGTATGGTTGAGGCGATTCTTACAAGATCTTAGAGTCTTTGGAGCAAGTGTAGGACCAATCACCATCTATAGTGATAGCATGGAATCATTGGCCTAAGACAAAGACCCCAAATAGCATGGCAGGACGAAGCACATCGACATTCACTATCATTACATCAAAGACATAATTGCAAATGGAGACGTGTCCCTTACACATATTTGTACTCAACAGATAGTAACTTATTCCATGACTAAACCTATAACTAGACAAGCTTTTAAGGTTCACGTCAAAGAGATAGGATTACGTAAATTGTGATTTGTGTTGGGTGGTACAATCTTATTTACATTTGTTATGTAGATATCTCATATAACATTATATTTCATGCGTAAGAATTTAATAGAGTTTATCTTCTTATGAGGCATGGGATTGTGTATTACATGCACACTTTACACGCACATTACCTCCATATTATGAGGATATGGATACGATATGTCACAAGGCTAGTGTTCAGCTTCTCGCACAACCAACCTTGGCACATGCAATGCGAGCACGATGAGACGTAAAGAGGACTTATGCCATCGAGGGCATTTAGAGGACTATAGAATTATATGTCGCCCTGGGAGAGCCAGGATGGAATTCCTTATAGAACCGAATATTACCTGAAGAGCCGAATGTGAGACCTTAATCAAGGCGCTTAAGAGTTGTGACTTGGATTAAGGAGCTCAGGTTAGGCACAGATTGTGACCAGACTAAGATTGATACGGTGTTGGAGGTTTGACATACTCTTGGTTGGGCCCATAACTCCACCGTAGCATGTGTTGCATACCACATGTGCTATTAGCTACGTTTCCTTAGAGAGCAAGTGAACGGATTCCTATTTCCTTGCTGTGTGAGATCAAGATGATCCAAGATTGAATCAACTTATACCCTTATTACCTTTGATCATGTTGTGAAGTTGGATCTGATGATCGCTAATCTAGCTTACTTTCTTACAACCATGCATCAGATGGTCTAACAGGGGTTTCTCTGGGAAAGCAATTAGGTCGAAGCTAAATGGCATGAGGCTTAGGGAAGACTGTTTGGCATCACATTGAGAGAGATACGATTCACAGAGATATGTGCTCATGTTTTAAAATTATAATTTGATATTTCACATCTTTTACTTATATGTATCCTATATATATGTAGATTATATGAATTATTTTAAATGAGCACATTAACATGAATCTAGTGGTCAAGTATAGAGATCCGAGCTTGAGCTCATGAGGAATTAGAAATACTTAATCCAATGTGGCCAAAATGAGTTTGGGGCATAGGCAAGGCTTTTGAGAGTGTATCTCCAATTCAGTTTTATGGAACTTGATATGGAGTCGCTCGCACGTTACTTTGTGCTCATCGGTCGCACACTCAAGAACCTGTATGATTAGCATCCATGATAGAAAGATAAGATGTACATGAGAGAGAGAGGCACACTTCTTGCCCACTATGGAAGAGTGGGAGATGTTGGATTTTAGAGAGGGGTCGACCCTGTTGGCCAGACCTAGTTGGGCCGACACGAGGTCCCCACTTAAAGGGATGTTCATACTTGATTAGAAGTGTGGATGTGGATAACTCTCTCCTAACGGGATTAGGAGATAGAATCCTAGGAGGAGTTGAGTTGAGTCTTCTATGTGTAGAAGACTCCTCCTTACCCAAAAACTTACTATTCACGTTTTTGGTAATCCATCCCTACAGAACTCTTTTCTCTTCATCTTTTCTTCCTACAGAGATCTGGTTTTCCTATTAGGGTTCCATACAAATCCTTAGGTCGATTAAGTGCGGATTCATTATATGTGGTTCTAGTAATCACATATTTCGACGTGGGACGTTATCCAGTTCGTTAGAGATCTTCCGTTGCATATTCGGGTTTGTGTGGATCAAGTTACGTGATCCGGGTCATCTACAACCTTCACACATATTGGGGCAAAGAGCACAGGCCTTCCATCTCTTTTGTATCATATCACAAGTATTAATTTTGTACAGTATGGTGGTCCACACGAAGGCATTGACCCTTTGGGGGAGCAAGAGAAGACCAGACAAGGGCAAAGGGGAAAGGCACAGGATCAGCTGGAGGAAGGTGCCGAAGAGAAGAAAGAAAGGACTTGACTGAGAAAGACCCGCATATCTCTAGAACCTAGGATCTAGCATCGGGAATGTCGGGGTCAATGAAGACAAACTTAAGATAATAAAAAAAAACACCCTAACTCATCCAATGCTGCATCCCTAGGTTCTCACCTGAACTCTAAGTTCCAAACCAACCCAAACGACGACCAGGATAACATGTCAAAAACCAAAGAATCCCTATTTCTAATGAGGAAGTAAACTAAAGACAAGGGAATCTCAAGGAAAAGTGTGATTCCTCACACCAAACATCTGACCAGAAACTAAACAAAATGGATGTTGGGAGAACTCATGATTAAGAGAGGATTTTCCAAGGACTAGCAACCAAGGTTCTAGCGTGGGGATTAGGATCCCCCCATTTTGTGTGTACCGTACATGCTGCAGATCACATTGAACCACAAAGACTCTATGTCTGTGCTGAATTTCCAAAGCCATTTCCCCAACAAAGCCAGGTTTTGAGTGCGAATGATTCCCACAGCCCCCTTCATGCTTGCTTTTACAAACCGCCTGCCATTTAAACAAATGAGTATTCTTCTTTTCCCCTCCACCTCCCCCTCCCTCCGACAAAAAACCCCTCTGAAGTTTCTCAATGGCATGAGCCGCTTTCACTGGGATCTAAAAAGCGATAGGAAGTGGGTCAGCAAGTGGGTAAGTTAGCCTGGATCAGAGTGATTCTGCCACCTAATTAGAAGTAATATTTTTTCCATGAAGCTAATCTCTTCTCCACTTTTCAATCACAGGTGCCCAAAAACTCTCTATGATGGCAATCTCCTAACGGCAACCAAAGTATCAGATGGGCCACTCGTCAACACGACAGCCTAGAACCTGAGCAAAGGTTTGAACCCGATCTAGCTCCATCAAAATATCACTAGGCTGCTCTTCTCTAGATTAATAACCCCAAGGATAAACACCATCTAGAAGCATAGGATTATAAACTTGATCCAAAAGGTTTCGGTTTCATCTGCTTCTAAGAATAATAATGTATCATCCACGAACTGGAGATGAGAGACCGCTACTAAATCCCCACCTACCTTAAATCCCATGATCAAATTTATCTCCTCCGCCCTTGATAAGAATTTGCAAAGAGCATCCCCCACCAATGAAAACAAAAGGGGGGGGGGGGGGAGAGGGGATAATGGATCTCCATGCCTGAGTCCTCTAGAGGGTGTGAAATTCCCCTGGATACTACCATTAAGAACAAAAGAGAAAGATATATTCCGAAAACATCCACCCATCCATTTCCTCCATCTAGCCCTGAACCTTTTTCATTCAAGAACAGCATTGAGGAAGTGCCATTCCACTCTGTCATATGCTTTTTCTAAGTCCAATTTGAGTACCATACCCTCCGTACTGCACCGCTTCTCATCCTCTCTTCTACAATCTCATTTGCGACCAAGACACTCCAAAATCTGACGACATGCGATAAATGTACTCTGATTGGTGGAAACAATATCTCCCATAAACACTTTGAGTCTCATTGCCAAAACCTTAGCCACAATCTTGTATAGGATAGTGATGAAGCTAATTGGTCTGAAATCCTTGATCTCGCGGACCCCCTTCTTCTTAGAAATCAGAACAATAAAAGTTGCATTAGTAATCCGGTTAATAATTCCATTGTTGAAGAACTCCTTGAAAACCTCAAACAAGTCATCTTTTATAGTCTCCCATTGGTCTTGGAAAAAATCCATAGTGAATTCATCAGGCCCCGAAGCCTTGTCTTTACCAAGTGCCCAAACAGCCTTTTTTTTTTATCTATTCCTCCTCAAATTCTCTTTCCAACCACTCATTTTGTGTGTGAGACAACCTACTTCCTGTAAGACTGTTTACATTGAATCTCATATCCGACTGTGACTTGTATAGGCTAGAATAAAAATTAGACAATCCCCCCTATAATCCATTCATTATCCTCTACGATTTCCCTACCAACTACGAATTGGGAAAGACAATTCACTCTTGGTCTCCCATTTGCCAACTTAAAAAAGAAAGCCGTATTTGCATCACCTTCCTTAATCCACGTTGCCCTGGATTTTTTCCTGTAACTGATATCTTCCTATTTAAGTAAGGTCTCTAAATCTCCTCTCCTCAATTCTCTTTTCTCTTTCTCCACTACACTAAGCGCCCTAATATGCTCAATGCTGTCCATTCTTTCAATAATCTGGCAGCAATCCGCTTTCCAAGCCTCCAGCAAACCAATGAAGTTCCGATTCCATTCATTTAATTTTCCTTTTAGGAATTTGAGGGATCTCATAAACTGGAAAATCCTGCATAGCCTATTTGTACAGACTCCCTATTGGCCCACCAAAGATTTACCTTATCTTTAAAGGATGGGTGGGTCAGCCACACGTTCTCAAACCGAAAGTGGGAGGGACCACTTCTAACGAACTCGGGAGCTAACATGATAGGCCAATGATCAGAGGCGATCCTAGGGAGAACGCTAGGGGTAACATTGGGAAAGAGTTCCTCCCACTCGGCTGAGACTACGCATCTATCTAATCTATAGCAAATTGTCTTGTTTTGATAACTCAACCAGGTGTATTGCCCTCCAACCAAAGGATAGTCCACAAGCTCATACTGATTAATAAAATTGGAGAACACCCACATGCTCCTAGTCACTCAACCTCTCCTGCTTTTTTCACTAACAAATCTTATGACATTAAAGTCCCCAATTAAACATCAAGGACCACCCCACCCTTCTCTAATTTCTCGTAGTTCATTCCAAAGCATCTCCCTATCCCTTGATCTATTAGGAACATAGACCCCAGTTAGGACCCAATCCACGCTACTCAACCCACTAAACATTTTAACCGACACTGAAAACCTATCTTTATGCAATATGGGTTGAAACTAGGCCCACTCAGTCCAATAACTCTTTAAGAAGTGACCCAGCCAAATATTCCTCCTCAGACTTGACCTAGTCAAAGTTGGACTCTAATTCTATTATAAATAAGACTTTGGAAACCCTAGTTATGCTTGGAAATTCGTGCAAGCCATGGAGGAGAGAGAAAAAGAGTTGAAAGTGAAGAATTAATGGCTTCACAGCATCTAGAGGTGAAGCCACGGAGGAGAGAGAAAAATAGCTGAAAGTGAAGAATTATTGGCTTCATAGCATCTAGAGGTGAGTGTACCTTCAATTCGAGAGTATTTGGATGATTATCATGTGATTCTTGTAGTTCTCTATTAAAACCATGCATGATCATCTAGGAAGTTGGTTTATAAATGATCTAAAGGGTTTCCCATATCATAAATATATGGGTTTTAAAGATCTATGATGTTTTATATGTGTATGATTGGATTTTTTTGATTGATATGCTGATTTATCAAGGGTTTAATGATGAGATGATTAGTTAGATGATGTCAGCTGAGGTTTTTATCATATGTGATGATTTGGCCATGTTTTAAAGATGAATTTTCAGGTTTCTAATGAGTTTTCAATGTGGGAATTCTAATATTTTAGAGGATCATGTGTAAGGCTGAGAATTAAACCCTATAAAATCTAATTTAAAGATGATTGACTTTCTTGATGTGGAAATATAGTTTTTCTTCTTGTTATTTTAAAGGATTTTGCTTCTAACATCTTCTCACACATGTATGAATTACTTTTGCATAAAAAGGATTGTTCAATAAATAAGAAGTAACTAAATTATACAAAATTCGAAGCTGACGACGAGTCGTCAGTCTGCCGACCTAACCTCGCCGACAAGCCACTGATAATAGCCCTTTTCGGGAAATCTTGCCGATGCAGGGTTCGGTCCGCCAACCCCCTTGCCAACGGGTGTTTATTTTCCAAAATAATTAATATTTAATTTTATGTTTGTTCTACTATATAATTGTTATTATCATATCTAATATGATTATGTGGAACTTAATTGCATATAAATCTATGGTTTTGTCGGTTATTTGCATTCATGTATATGTGAACTTACCTCAAGTCTAGATTGAGTCTCATTTCATTAGAATAGGTGGCATAGAATTTGATTTAGGTTGATTCCACCCTAGACTTATATTATGTATTGAGTTTGCAATGTTGCATTTTTAGGCTGAGTGATTGAGCGACTGATGTGTGTGTAAAATCGTGGTGATGCAAACACTTGGCGAGTTCCAACTTCCGATGGATGTTCTGGACACCGAGGGGTGCGTGTAGTAATCGCAATTCATGTTATTAATGCATAGTGGTGTGTGTAGGCATGCCTTGACCACCTACAAGGCGTCATACCTAGTGGATGGTTGGCCCCTCAGGTCTGAGTCCCGAAAGTGCTAAAATATAGATTGGGCAATTGTGTCCCATTGGTTGAGAGCCCATAAAGCCATGCCGTACACATGGAACGGCCAGATAGTCTGATCCTTGCTGAGGCCCGTAAAGTGGGATCCAGAGGGTGTTTGATCTTTTGTCGTAAGTTGGATCACTTTAATAGATGGTTTTGATGTAATGCTCTCAGACATTTGTTGTCAGTGTGTGGGTTGTCCTGTGTCAGTTAGTGTCTGTGTCTTTTTTTTTTTATAACAAACCAAAATTTCATTAATCATCAGTGGAAAAAATATGTACAAGCTCACCAATGGTGAGCCAAAACAGTACTAGCTAAGAACATGAAAACAAAGAAGCTAAGGGCAAAAAAGAAAGACTAATACAAATACAAATAATCTCACCCATCCAATCTCATCTCCTCCAAGGGAGGTCCCAATAAAACTCTGGTCTAACCATTCCTCTAGCAAGCTTGTCCGCAAGCCAGTTTGCCGACCTAGGAATATGTCTAAAGGATATCATCCTATCAGCACTCAAAACTTCGCCAACCGAACTAGGTGAGCATACCGACATGAACATCGCTCCCTCGCCTCCATCCATGAAATAATAGAAGAGGAATCGCCCTCTACCTCTATATGACTAAAATGTCAAACCAATACCTCCTTCAGTCCATCCACAACAGCATGTGTATCATTAGATGTCAATGTCTATAGCATTCAATCATATTTAATGAATGTGTATGTTGGTGCTTAAACATAATATTCATATTGAATGAATGTGTGTAAGAGCGTAAGTTTAAGCATAGCATTCACATTGAATGTATATATATATATATATGCATATAGGTGTGTTGTTATGCCAGTGTTTATCTGTCGTATTACATTTCATGGCATGTAAATGTTTGGTTTTAGGTGAATGGACTAGCATGCATAATGTTGCATATGGGAGCTTTGGTTGAGAGTTGACCTTGTTGTTTGATTGATGTTGCTTGTGATTCTCGTCGTTTTCTGGATATATATATATATATATATATATATATATATATATATTATATTCAATTTATATTATGAATTGGAGATGGAAGAAAAGTATGATTCTTGTTTAAATACTTTTGCATTGTGGGTATATCGCACGAGATTTGTCAGCAAACAACCTCCTCCCCTATAGTGTATACAATGTTGGCGACATGTCAGGCGCATGTCGCCATTTTGGAGGTGGGTGACACGAAACTAGGGTATAAGTCGTTTTACCCTGGTTTCGGCGACATGGGGGAAAAAATTCAATGCTATTTTGATATTTCCCCCATGTCTCTCAACATGGGCGACGAGCCTCGGTTAGTCAAAGATGGGCCTTGGGTTAGTTGACGATTTTTAAATTTCCAGATTAATTCCGAATTTAATTTTCTATCATTTATTTTGGGTTTGTTTCTTCATATAATTGCTAATATCTAATTTAAATAGTTGTGTGGAGTATAATTAATGAAGATTAATTGCACATTACTACTTATGTTCTGTGTCAAATTTTCTCAAAAGTAACGACTTCCATATTTTGGATCAAGTATCCATAAAGAGGAGAATATTGACAAGGATGTGGCTCATAAAACCAGAGTTGGATGGCTTAAGATCGAAGTATGTCATTCAATCTAAAAGGAAAATTTTATGAAACAGCTATTATGCTTGTTAAAAGGTGTGGGGCAAGATGTTGCGCAAACAAGAAGCATGCTTTTTTATACTAAAAAATAATTTCATAAATCATCAAATAGCGAAAAAGATTACAAAAGATCACGAACTGTGATACAAAAGAAACCACAAAAACTGTACTACGTAAATGAAACTGAAAGAGACCAAGAAGGTAAAAAAAAGAAAGAAAACTAAGACTGAGAGGGGTAGAAACCAATCATCTGATATCCCCAAGACTATTATCAAAGTCTAAACCTTTCACCAAAACATCCCCCCCCCTACCCAAGCCAAAATGTCCGCACAAGCATTTGCTGAGCGGAGGATATGTGAAAATGAAGTACAAATAGGATGATCAAATCTCCAAGGGCAAGGAAAAGACCTAGTCATCCAGAAGATGACAGAAGACGTTAATCCTCTTTACCTCCTCCAAACCAGCAATCAAGGACCACAACTCTTCCCTAGTCGAGTCCCTCGTCCCAATCGGCCCCGAATACACATGAACTAAACATCCCCTGAAAACATCACTAATCCCTGAGCTTCTCGGATTGCCCAAAGATGATCCATCAAAATTTCGTTTGATGAACCCACCACATGGGGGAACCCAATCCCAGAACCTGCACTATCTGGATCGAACTAGCGATGACAGCAAAATAGCCTTCCAGTCCCTAATGATCGACTCCCAAGGACAAATCTCTAAAATCAGGAATAACTGCCGTCCATAAAGCCACCATCCCCAAAATAGAGTCAATAACCGAGCTAGTGCTCCTCTGCGAATCCTCAAAACTCTCATGTTCTACTCCCCCCAAATAGTCTAGAGAATGGCAAAGAACAACAGGAAACATAGTCTTTAAGACAGAAAAAGAAGGAGGCCCTAAACGAAAGTGATGAAGCCAGATTTGTGATTTATTTGGTGAGAATTTTTCTGAGAAATGAGATAAAGATAAACGGCCACTGTCCTTGCCACCACAGGTATCTAGAAAGTAGAATCCTTCCTTCTCTTTAGCAAGCCCAATCGTCCTGCCCATAACCAGTTCCTGAAAGACACAATGATTGGGAAATTGTAATCTGATGTATAGACAAAAGATTGACAGAAAGTTTAGGCACATGAAAAACAGATTCAAAGCAAGAGAAGGTGTAAGATTGATGGTTCCTTTTCCTGCCACGGATGCAAAGGTTGCATCAGCGACTCAGATTTTTTGGTTTCCAGGGCATAGGGCATATGTTGTGAAACGGTGTGAAGAGTTGGTCATGTGGTATGTGGCACCTGAGTCTATTATCCAGGTTTCATGCAATTACAGTCCTTTGAGGCACTGAGGGCTTGAGATAAGGAATACTTACTTGAGTGTGTCAATGAACATGAGCCAACATTTGTCAAGTGAAGTGAGGAGACTCCGAAGTTTCTCAATTTCCTCCTTATTCAGTATACCGATCTTCGAGCTGCAGCTAGTTGAGTCTTGGCTAGGTTTATCGTCAACAAGGGCAATATTTGCTTGGCTGCCTCGTGGAGCATACCACTGTTGGGTGTTGTTGTTTTTGCCAAATGGTGGTTTTCCCTTCAATTTCCAGCACATCTCCCTATTATGCCTTGGTTCCTTGCAATGGCTACACCAAAGGTCCTCTTTATTGATTGGTGGCCTGTATGTCTCTCCTTTATTCTCATTGTTTGAGCTCGGGCCATTGAATTTGTTTGGAGATAGTGGTTTAACCATGACCAGGGCAGATCCTTCATCAGTAGGAGTGTCTAACATCACGGTCCTCCTTCCCTCTTCAAAGCGTATGACAGAAAATACCTCATTCAAAGGAGGTAAGGCTTCTTTTCCAAGCACTTGCACCCGAATTTGATCAAATT
>JAUPMG010260969.1:0-20522 GCA_031762675.1 Pachysandra terminalis
TATGGGCACAACCCCATAACTTACAATGAATGTAAACATACAATCCTACTAACTAAGCATTTAAACATAAATTCCTATTTACTAACATTAACTCTACTACCCACTTACCCATACCTACACATTGCTATTTGCCAACTTCAACAAACATCGATAAAGTAACAGAAAGTAAATTAGGAAAGCTAAACATTCATTCATATCAAAATAAACACATCATCCATCTCACACTCAATTATAGGGCTTTGACCCTCAGATTCTCTTTATAAGGCCTTACTTGCATGGGTTTACAATGGGGGGTTAATCACCATCTCTAACTCCCATTTGAATTCCAGCACATGTACTATGATGACACTAAGCAAATGGGAAGGTTCGGGAGTCATGCTTACACCATTTCCCAAATTCACCCATTGCTCAGCCAAATCTGCTAAAACTGATCCCTCGGATTGGGGGGTCATATTTTGCACGGAAAGTCCAACTGACCGAGAGATAGGTCAAATACGTGTAACTTGTCGAGATACACGTGCTCCCACTTGAATCACACCATTTGGACACGTGGATCTCTTCGTTGAGGTCTCGGCGACCACTTCAACTCGCCGAAACATAGAAAAGTGTGCCAAATGTCATGACACCTTGGGATCTGGTCCAAATGGATCTCGATAGACGAGGAGCTATTTTACATTGGTCAATTCTATAGTTCGGCGAACCCTTTGATGGGCCTAAAGGGGTTTCGGCGACCTCTTCGGTGCGCCGAAGCTGCCCTCAGCGACCTATCTCGAGGCAGTAAGTCTCTCTGTTCTTCGGCGACCTCTTCGATGTACCGAGGAGTGTGCCGAAGCCACAGCTTCAGGGTCTGAAATTTGGCTGGGAGCATGGTCTTGCTCCCAGGAAGGCATATCCATAGTTGTATTTCATTTTTATTTAGCCCTCAGTGGGGATTTGGGACTTTCCCCCTTTTTCTCTCCACTTAGGGTTTGTTTGAACTCATATGAAGTTTACTAGTTGGTCCAGGGTTTAGGATTCCACATTTAACATTATAAATGGTCTAAGCCCTTGGAGAAGGTGGGTGTGATGCATTCAACCCTTCTCCAAGCATCCAAAATGATAAAACACAACTAAATACAAATCAAAATAGGATACTCAACTTAGGTTTTTGCCAGAGAATGCCGGAGTTGATGTGCCGACCAAAGAGCTCCTTGGCTTTCCTCTTTGAGTTCCATTGCTCCATGAGAGAGAGAGAGGAAGAAGGTTTGGGATTTTTGGTTGAAAAAATCCTAAGTGTTCTATTTAAAGGTTTTAACGGGTCTGATTGTGAATAGTTTCAGCAGCGGGGGCAAAACGGGGTATTCTTTCGATGGAAAGAACAAAGAGCTTGTTCATTCCTCTTATCTCCCTTATGTCTTCTAAGAAGCTTAATTGACTAGTTTACAAAACAAAGAGAGATGGGTTTACACCCATTACTCACACGAAGATCATCAACGTCTATGGTCTCGTGTACCCTTTTTACACCCGTCGACTTGCGACACATTAGCCTTGGACCAATACTCAAGTGATAGATTAAGGAGGATTTGTTGAAGTTTGTGAAACGGCAAGCGTATTATAAACGTGCTGGAAGAGCTCGAAAAAGAGGGTATCTTCTTTATGGTCCTCCGGGTATCGGAAAAGACTAGTTTGATTGTCACGATTGCAAATATTTCTTGAATATGATATCTACAATTTGGAGTTGACAGTGGTTAAGAATAAATCTCATTTGAGGTAGTTAATATATTCTTGACTTCAAGCAAGTCTGTGATCGTTGTGGAAGATGTGGATTGCAGGAAACACAGAAAGAAAATAAAGAAAGACCCAAGATGGATTTCTTGGATTTGAATTTGATAACATCTGTGTAAGGTCTTTTTATGTTGGTTCAAGTAGTGATTCATGATTTGTTACCTCTTGATGTATATGAAGCTCTGCGACGCCTTTTCTTGAAGTTATTCTCGTGTCCTCAATCCGAAAACTCCATCATCATCAAAGAGTTTATTGCATCTTACAACAATGATACCTACAATAAAAGGTGTGCGTTTGATGTCCTTTTTTTGTTTGTTAATGGCGTCTGTTGTGCGTTTGTTCATTTTAAATAGATATTCTCACCAGAAAGAAGAAGAAACATAAAGAGAAAATCAAGAAAGACCACAAGTGGATTCCGTTGATTTAAATTCAATAGCATCTGTTTTAGTTTTTTTGTTGTTTGTTCGAATAGTAATTCGTGATTTGTTACCTCATGATGTGTATGAAGCTCTACGACTACTTTTCTTGAAGCTATTCCTGTGTCTTCAATCCGAATTCTCCATCTTCATCGAAGAGGTTGATGCATCTTACAACAATGTTACCTACAATTAAAGGCGTGTGTCTGCTGTCTTTCCATTATTTTGTTAATGGCGTATGTTGTGCTTTTGCTTAATTTGAATAGATATTCTCGCCAGAAAGAAGAAGAAACACATACTCAGATGGATTTCCTTGAATTGAATTCGATAGCATCTTTGTTAGGTTTTTTGATGTTGGTTCGAGCAGTGATTCGTGATTTGTTACCTCCTGAGGTGTATAAAGCTCTGGACGCCTTTTCTTGAAGCTATTCTCGAGTCTTCCAATCCGAAATCTCCAACATCATCGAAAATCTTGATGCATCTTACAACAATGATTCCAATAATAAAAGACGCGCATCTGCTGCCTTTCATTGATTTGGTAATGACGTCTGCTATGCCTTTGTTCATTTTGAATAGATATTCTTGCTAGAAAGAAGAATAAACACAGAGAGAATATCGAGAAAGACCACTGAGGGATTTCTTGGATTTGAATTAGATAGCATCTGTGTTAGGTTTTTCGCTATTGGTTTGAGCAGTGATTCGTGATTTGTTACCTCCTGATGTATTTGAAGCTCTGCGACGTTTTTTCTTGAAGCTATTCTTGTGTCTTCAATCTGAAATCTCCATCATCATTGAAGCGTTTGATGCTTCTTACAAAAACGATACCTACAATAAAAGGTGCGCGTCTGATGTCCTTTCTTTGTTTTGATAATGGCATCTGATGTGCCTTTATTCATCTTGAATAGATATTCTCGCCAGAAAGAAGAAGAAACATAAAGAGAAAATCAAGAAAGACCCCAGATGGATTTCTTGGATTTGAATTTGATAGCTTTTGTGTTAGGTTTTATGATGTTTGTTCGAGTAGTGATTCATGAGTTGTTACCTCACAATGGGTATTAACCTCTGCGACGCCTTTTCTTGAAGCTATTCTTTTGTCTTCAATCGAAATCTCCATCATCGAAGATTTTGATGCGTCTTACAACAACAATACCTGCAATAAAAGGCGTGCGTCTATTGTCCTTTCATTGTTTCGGTAATGGCGCCTTCTGTGCCTTTGTTCATTTTAAATAGCTATTCTCACCAGAAAGAAGAAGAAACACAGAGAGAAAATCAAGAAAGGCCTAAATGGATTTCTTGGATTTGAATTCAATAGCATCTGTGTTAGATTTAATTATGGTGGTTCAAGCAGTGATTCGTGATTTGTTACCTCCTGGTGTGTATGAAGCTCTGCGACGCCTCTTCTTGAAACTATTCTTGTGTCTTTAATCCGAAATCTCCATCATCATCAAAGATTTTGATGCAATTTATAATGACATTTACAATAAAAGTTGTGCTTCTGCTGTCCTTTCATTTTTTTGGTAATGGCATCTGTTGTGTCTTTGTTCATCTTGAATAGATATTATCGTCAAAAAGAAGAAGAAACATAGAGAAAAATCAAGAAAGGCTCCAGATGAATTTCTTGGATTTAAATTCGATAGCATCTATGTTAGGTTTTTTGATGTTGGTTCGAGCAGTGATTCGTGATTTGTTACCACTTGATGTGTATGAAGCTCTGCGACGCCTTTCTTAAAGCTATTCTCATGTCTTATATGCGAAATCTTCATCATCATCGAAGCGTTTGATGCATCTTACAACAACGATATTTACAATAAAATGTGTGCGTCTGCTATGCTTTCATTTGTTTTGGTAATGGCATTTGTTGTGCCTTTGTTCATTTTGAATAGAAATTTTCTTCAGAAAGAAGAAGAAACACTGAGAGAAAATCAAGAAAGAGCCAGATGAGTTTTGTGGATTTGAATTCGATAGCATCTGTGTTTGGTTTTTTATGTTGATTTGAGCAGTGATTCATGATTTGTTACCTTCTAATGTGTATGAAGCTCTGCGATGCCTTTTCTTGAAGCTATTTTCGTGTCTACAATCCGAAATCTTCATCATCATCGAAGAGTTTGATGCATCTTACAACAACGATACTTACAATAAAAGGCTTGCGTCTGTTGTCTTTTCGTTGTTTTGGTAATGGCGTCTGTCGTGCGTTGTTCATTTTGAATAGATATTCTCACTAGAAAGATGAAGAAACACAGAGAGAAAATCAAGAAAGACCTAGATGGATTTCTTGGATTTGAATTCGATAGCATCTCTGTTAGGTTTTTTGATGTTGGTTCGAGCAGTGATTCATGATTTATTACCTCCTGATGTATATTAATCTCTACGATGCCTTTTCTTGAAGTTGTTCTCGTGTCTTCGATTCTAAATCTTCATCATCACCAAAGAGTTTGATGCATATTACAATAATGATACCTCCAATAAAAGGCGTGCGTTTGCTGTCCTTTCATTATTTTGGTAATTGCATCAACCGTGCCTTTGTTCATTTTGAATAGATATTCTTGCCAGAAAGATGCAGAAACATAGAGAAAAAATCAAGAAATACCCTTGATGGATTTCTTGGATTTGAATTCTATAGCATATGTGTTAGGTGTTTTGATGTTAGTTCGAGCTGTGATTCGTGATTTGTTACCTCCTGATGTGTATGAAGCTCTGTGATGCATTTTCTTGAAACTATTCTCGTGTCTTCAATATGAAATCTCCATCATCATCGAAGAGTTTGATGCATCGTACAATAACAATACCTACAATAAAAGGCGTGCATCTGCTGTCCTTTCACTGTTTTGGTAATGGCGTTTACTGTGCCTTTATTTATTTTGAAAAGATATTTTCACCAGAAATAAGAAGAAACATAGAGAGAAAATCAAGAAAGACCCTAGATGGATTTCTTGGATTTGAATTCGATAGCATATGTGTTAGGCTTTTTGATGTTGGTTCGAGCAGTGAATCGTGATTTCTTACCTCCTGATATGTATGAAGCTCTGCGACGCCTTTTCTTGAAGCTATTCTCGTGTCTTCAATCTAAAATCTCCATCATCATCAAAAAGTTTGATGCATCTTACAACAACGATACCTATAATAAAAGGCGCGCGTTTACTGTCTTTTCATTTTTTTGGTAGTGGCATCTATTGTGCCTTTATTCATTTTGAATAGATATTCTCACCAGAAAGAAGAAGAAACACAAAGAGAAAATCAAGAAAGACCCCAGATGGATTTCCTGGGTTTGAATTCGATAGTATCTGTGTTAGGCTTTTTGATGTTGGTTCGAGCAGTGATTCATGATTTGTTACCTCCTTATGTGTACGAAGCTCTGCGATGCATTTTCTTGAAGCTCTTCTCGTGGCTTCAATCTGAAATCTCAATTATCATCAAGGATTTTGTTGAATCTTACAACAATGATACCTACAATAAAAGGCGTGCGTCTGCTGTCCTTTCATTGTTTCGGTAATGGCGTTTGTTGTGTCTTTGTTCATCTTGAATAGATCTTTTCGTCAAAAAGAAGAAGAAACAAAAAGAAAAATCAAGAAAGACCTCAGATAGATTTCTTGGATTTGAATTCGATAGCGTCTGTGTTAGATTTTTTATGTCGATTCAAGCAGTGATTCGTGATTTCTTACCTCATGATCTGTACAAAGCTCTACGACGCTTTTTCTTATAGCTATTCTCATGTCTTCAATCTGAAATCTCTATCATCATCGAAGAGTTTGATACATTTTACAAAAATGACACCTAAAATAAAATGCGCGCGTCTCCTGTCATTTCATTGTTTTGGTAATGGCGTCTGGTGGGCGTTTTTTTGTTTTGAATAAATATTCTCGCCAGAGAGAAGAAGCTATATAGAGAGAAAAATCAAGAAAGACCATAGATGGATTTTTTGGATTTGAATTCGATAGCATCTGTGTTAGGTGTTTTGATGTTGGTTTGAGCAGTGATTCACGATTTGTTACCTCCTGATGTGTATGAAGCTCTGCGACACCTTTTCTTGAAATTACTCTCTTGTCTTCAATCTGAAATCTCCACCATCATTGAAGAGCGTTATGCATCTTATAACAACGATACCTACAATAAAAATCGTGCATCTGTTGACTTTTCTTAGTTTTGATAATGCCGTCTGCTGTGCCTTTGTTCATTTTGAATAAATATTCTTTCCATAAAGAAGAATAAACACAAGAGAGAAAATCAAGAAAGACCCAGATGGATTTCTTTGAATTGAATTCGGTAGGATCCGTGTTAGGTTTTTTGATTTTGGTTTGAGTAGTGATTCGTGATTTGTTACCTCCTGATGTATATGAAGCTCTGCGACGCCTTTTCTTGAAGCTATTCTCGTGTCTTCAATACGAAATCTCAATCATCATCGAAAAGTTTGATGCATCTTACAACAACGATACCAAGAATAAAAGGCGTGCGTCTGTTGCTCATTGTTTTGGTAATGGCGTCTACTGTGTCTTTGTTCATTTTGAATAGATATTTCCATCAAAACGAAGAAGAAACACGGAGAAAAATCAAGAAAGACCGCACATGAATTTCTTGGATTTGAATTCAAAAGCATCTATGTTAGGTTTTTTGATGTTGGTTCGAGCAGTAATTCTTGATTTGTTACCACCTGATGTGTATGAGCTCTGCGACGCCTTTTATTGAGACTATTCTCGTATCTTCAATCCGAAATCTCCATCATCATCGACGAGTTTGATGCATCTTACAACAACGATACCTACAATAAAAGGTGTGCGTCTGCTGTCCTTTCATTGTTTTGGTAATGGTGTCTGTTGTGCCTTTGTTCATTTTGAATAAATATTCTCTTCTGAAAGAAGAAGAAACACAGAAAGAAAATCAAGAAAGACTGCAGATGGATTTTTTGGATTTGAATTCAATAGCATTTGTGTTAAGTTTTGTGATGTTGGTTCGAGGAGTGATTCGTGATTTGTTACATCTTGATGTGTATGAAGCTCTGCGACGCCTTTTCTTGAAACTATTCTCGTGTCTTCAATCTGAAATCTCCATCATCATTAAAGAGTGTTATGCATCTTATTACAATGATACCTACAATAAAAGGCGTGCGTCTGCTGTCATTTCTTTATTTTGGTAATGGCGTCTGTTGTGCCTTTGTTCATTTTGATTAGATATTCCCTCCAGAAAGAAGAAGAAACACAGAGAAAATCAAGAAAGACCACAGATGGATTTCTTGGATTTGAATTCGATAGCTTCTGTGTTAGGTTTTTTGATGTTCGTTTGAGCAGTGATTCGTGATTTGTTACCTCCTGATGTGTATGAAGCTCTGCGACGCCTTTTCTTGAAGCAATTCTTGTGTCTTCCATTCGAAATGTCCTTCATCATTGAAGAGTTTAATGCATCTTACAGAAACGATACCTACAATATAAGGCGTGCGTCTACTGTCCTTTAATGATTTTGGTAATGGCATCTGCTGTGCCTTTGTTCATTTTTAGTAGATATTCTCGCCAGAAAGAAGAAGAATCATAGAGAGAAAATTAAGAAAGGGCCCAGATGGATTTCTTGGGTTTGAATTCAAAAGCATCTGTGTTTGGTTTTTTTTATGTTGTTTTGAGCAGTGATTCATTATTTGTTCCCTCCTGGTGTGTATGAAGCTCTGTGACGCATTTTCTTTGTGTTATTCTCGTGTCTTCAATCCGATCGAGATCTCCATCATCTGCGAAGAGTTTGATGCATCTTACAACAACAATACCTACAATAAAATGTGTGCGTCTGCTTTCCTCTCATTGTTCTGGTAATGGTGTTTGCTGTGCCTTTGTTTATTTTGAATAGATATTCTTGCCAGAAAGAAGAAGAAACGCATAGAGAAAGTCAAGAAAGACCGTAGATGGAATTCTTGGATTTGAATTTGATAGCATCTGTGTTAGGTTTTTTGATGTTGGTTCGAGCAGTGATTCGCTATTTGTTATCTCAGGATGTGTATGATGCTCAGCAATGCCTTTTTTTTGAAGCTATTCTTGTGTCTTCAATTCAAAATCTCCATCATCATTGAAAAGTTTGATGCAACTTAGAATAAGGATACGTACAATAAAAGGTGTGCGTCTGTTGTTCATTCATTGTTTTGGTAATGGCGTCTGCTGTGCCTTTGTTCATTTTGAATATATATTCTCGCTAGAAAGAAGAAGAAACATAGAGAGAAAATCAAGAATGACCCTAGATGGACTTCTCGTGTCCATAATCCAAAATCTCCATCATCATCGAAGAATTTGATGCATCTTACAACAACGATACCTACAATAAAAGGTGTGTGTCTACTATCCTAACATTGTTTTGGTAATGGTGTCTGTTGTGCCTTTGTTCATTTTGAATAGATATTCTCTCCAAAAAGAAGAAGAAACACAGAGAGAAAATCAAGAAAGACCCCAATTGGATTGCTTGGATTTGAATTCGATAACATCTGTGTTAGGTTTTTTGATGTTGGTTCGAGCAGTGACTCGTGATTTATTACCTCTTGGTGTGTTTGAAGTTCTACGGCGCCTTTCTTGAAGCTATTATCGTGTCTTCAATCCGAAATCTCCATCATCATCGAAGGTTTTGATGCATCTTACATCAACGATACCTACAATGCCGTTGAGACCTACCTTAGCTTTAAATGTTTCTCTTTTGCTCAAGTTGTCAAACTATCAAAATCCAAGAACACCAAGAACCTCAGCTACACCATGGATGTCGGCCAGATTGGAAGAAACTTTCATGGATTTCAAAATCAAATGGTCCTTTCATTCCGTTGAGAAGAAGAACTTCTATACTCTTTATTTCCATCGTAAGAACAAAGAACTTGTTCATTCCTTTTATCTCTTTTATGTCTTCCAAGAAGCTTCATTGATCAGGTTAAAAAACAAAGAGAGATGACTTACACCAATCTCTCGCACAAAGATGATCAACGCCTCTGTTCTCGCGTACCCTTTTTGCATCCGTCGACTCTTGACACATTAGCCATGGACCCAATACTCTAGCGATAGATTAAAGAGGAGACTAGTTTGGTTGTATCGATTGCCAATCTTGTGAAGCGGCAAGCGTATTATAACCGTGTTGGAAGAGCTTGCAAAAAAGGGTATCTTCTTTATGGTCCTTTCGGTACTGGAAAGACTAGTTTGGTTGTATCGATTGCCAATTTTGTTGATTATGATATCTACAATTTGGAGTTGACAGCAGTTAAGAATAACTCCCAATTGAGGAAGTTATTAATCATGAC
Source organism: Pachysandra terminalis (assembly GCA_031762675.1). Classification (NCBI taxonomy): domain Eukaryota; kingdom Viridiplantae; phylum Streptophyta; class Magnoliopsida; order Buxales; family Buxaceae; genus Pachysandra; species Pachysandra terminalis. Next base: position 9,424 of record JAUPMG010260969.1, read on the forward strand.
TTCAAGCAAGTCCGTGATCGTTGTGGAAGACGTGGATTGCAGTCTTGATGTTTCTAACAGAAAGAGAAGATTCAACAATGTGAGCAAGAAGATGAAGAAGTGAATGAAGGATAAAGAATGGGAAAGAGACCAAGTGGGAGCAACGTTAGCCTATCTAGGATTCTACACTTTGTTGATGAATTATGGTCTTCTTTTGGGGAGGAAAAGATTATTATCTTTACGACCAATTACAAGGAACATCTTGAACCAGCTTTGCTTAGATCAGGATGAATGGACAAGTAGATCAATCTCTCGTATTGTGAGCTAACAATTTTTAAGGCGCTCGTCAAGAACTATCTTGATGTGGATGAGAATCACGAATTGATGAAGCAGGTGGAAAAGTATTTGCCTTGTGTGAAGATGACTCCTGCATGAAGAGAAAGTGATTTTATTGATAATTCTGAGGTGATTACAAAGATACCCCATTGGGGATTTAAATAGAATAAGACATAGAGATAATAATAGAAACTATTTCAACCTAATGCAATTTTGATAAGATTTTAAAACCAAATCCATATTTTCCAAATCAATACAAATCTTTATCAATTCTTTCATCAAAACTACAACTTCCTTATAGGTGAGATACACCAGATAATTTGTATCTCACATGTACCAAACCTCTATGTGCTTTCCCTTGATATGTCTTTATACTGCAGACATTGCTGAGGTTTTCATGAGCTGTGAGGACGATGCAAAGGGAGGGATGAGAGATGTTGTGGAGGTGATGAAGAAGAAACTCAGTAAAGACCTGAGTTGAACCTAGTTCAAAACTCGACTAGCAAGGATCATAAGAAACGACTACTCTATTGGCTTCAGAAGCTTAACATGTTCACCTTGAAAGTTCATCCATGCCTAAACCTAAATTGTTCTAATGCTCCCTCCATATCCTGGCTTTTGTAGTAACATGTTCATTTCAATGCCTTTTCTTGTCATTCTCTCTTTCACCAGCATGCCTTTAGGTGAGGATGATTTGCAGCCATCTGTGCTATAACACCATTCTATACAGCATGAGTTTAGGAGTTACACTCAAAATTGTATTGGTTGAAAGCTTAAATTTTCTCAAAGACAGACAAAGAAGCCTCGGGTTGGTTGGGGATAAATTTTGTAAAGGCTAGTGTGAAGTCACCCGAAGGAACGATGGCAACCTCTCCGATAGGAATTGAGATGAGAAAATAAGGGGGTCTAGGAGTCGCCATCAATTCTTTTTACGGTGTGATTGGACACCGGGGCCTTATATTCAATGATATGATAGAATAACAACTAATGACTCCACTAGATGCATAATCAGAAATCAATGGGTTTGGAAGTTCGATTATGAGAATGGGGAAGGTGTTAGGCACCCACCTCATCTGGTCTAAACCGGTTACTTACTCCTTGATTAATTCTCTTATCACCCTCTCAAGCATTTGACTTGGTATGTGATTGACAAAAGATGACAACTAAACTATGACTTATGGACTTTATTTCTTATGGACTCACATTTAGTGGACAAAAACAATCACACATTTCTTAAGATTACCGGCATCCTAACCTAAACCAGATTCTACATGAGGGGTTGAGATGTATGTATCTAAAGGCCAATCAAAATCCAAAACTGGTTAGCCAACCTCCACACATGGATTTTTACACATGCTTCTCGGGTCGTTTGGTATTGAGGTGGAGTGTTGGGTGCCGACATTGGAGACAATGGCCGTTTGGCCGTAGGCCTAATAATTCCGGGAGCGTAAGGTTTGTCACTGGGACAATGGTCGCCTATTTGCAAGCTTACTAAGCTCCGCCTAAGATAGGTAAAAATAGATGGGACAAGGTTTGTTAGTTTATATGATGCACTTGTGATTCAACGTGCACTTATCATAATGTTCAAAAAGCAAGAGGTTAATGATAAACAAGATACTAACATGCTTAGAATAAAGAAAGATAACTAACTAGATGCAAAGATGGTAACTACATTATAACAAGGAGAAAGAAAACATAGAATATGTGAAAATGAAGTACTCTAAAAGGAACCAAGAAAAAAGAGAGCTACTATTCCGTTGAATGAGAAGAAAACCCATTTTTAATTGGTTTCACATACACATAGAAATGTAACTACATGAGAAAAGAAAGAAAAACTTGTGTTGAATGATTTGAAAAATGAATGAAAAAACACTGAAGGAAACTATAAGTAGGATGAATTTAGAAAAGTTTAAGCTAAAAGGAAAGTTTTATTTCCATTGGTTGGAAAAGAACAAACTCTTAATATAGCATAGAGTCAAATCATATGAGATGAGGAAAGAAGGTTAGCAAGAGCTAAAGAAGACCAAATAAAATGGAGGTTTCACTTTCCAATTGATTGAGAAGTTAACTATCCCTTGCTCGGTTTCACATCTGAAAGAGCACTCACTATATGACAAAGAAAGAGAGCATAGAATGTCATGACCTAAGAAAATGAACAAATAAAAAGATAATTTCATCTTCCCATTGGTTGAGAAGGAAACTAAACCTTACTTGTTTTCATACATAAATAAAAACTAATCACATAAGAAGAATATATAGAACGTAGAGATGAAACCACATAAACAAAACTAAGTTAAAAGAAGAGTTCTACTTTCTCATTGATTGAAAAAAAGAGCTACTCCATACTTGATTTAACATTTAAGTAACTAACTATGCTAACATAATAAGAGAAGCAACATATAAAACAAGGCTAAAAATAAGAACATTAAAACATAACTTGATGAGGTAAGAATTACTTCTTTGTTGCTTGAAGTATAGAACTTTGTTGAATGACTTCACTTGAATCCTTATTCTCTTCAAATGCGAGTTGACAAGCTTGGGTTTTAGACTACTAGGAATTTCTAAAGAGAAAGATGAAGAGTTTTTCTAAGGCCTCAAGGTAGTCTTGAAGGTGTGTTGAGATGAGTGAAGAGAGGTGGTATTTATAGGCTAAGGGTGAAGGCCTTGAGTTACTTTTGGGATTTTGAAAAGAATAATTTGGTTTTTTAGGTGGGACAAAGTTTCATAATAACTTTGTCTTTTATTGATTTACACTTTAAATGATGAAAATGTTAAGGGTAAAAGTGTAAAATGTCAAGTGGTTGGGTGAGGAGAATTGATATGAGAGGATGGCATAAGTGATAATAAATAGTGAGTCAGATGCCAATTAATTAAAAATTTATTATTGACATATTTCACCAAATGGGCCCTTCTCATGGTAGAATTTAAATTTTGTTCTTATGTGAATCTTAAGGCTTTCTAAAGGTTGATTGTCACTCATTTGAAGAGAATTCAAATTTATTGGCCAAAATTGAGTGTCTACAAAGTGATTATTGCTTAATATACTATACATATATGGAAATGCCATACCATCTCCATAGTTGTTAGTGGAAATACTTTACTCTGTATTTTGTGAAAATTATGCATAATTACTGCAACTTTCTTCAACTGTTTTTTTCTTTTATTATTTTCTTCATGCATTGATGCTGCGGAAAATGAATGCTTGTTTCCAATGGATGGAAATGGAATCACTGTAAGTGTGCCATTCTACTCCAGCATCACTAGTCAGCTTTATCTAAAAGTTTATTGTTGTATACTATTGGTGAGGATAGTTGAGAAAACCTTTAAATGTGCCTATGTTGGGTTAAGTAGAACACGGACATGGTTTATTAAATGGAAAATAAACCATATCCATGTTCCTATGCATCCATTGTTGGGCCAATGGGCCTCTTCCCTTGGGCTAACAGAGGACTTGATAGCGAAATAAACCATAGTAATTTTTTTTTATTTATTATTTTTAGCCTTAATTACAGAGTACTTATCATAATTTTCGTGGCTGCTCTTTGTAATTTTTTTTTTTTGAGCTTTTAAGAATAATAGTATAATCTGGTGTGCATCCGAGGACGTAGACATTATTTGTCAAACCATGTAAATCTGTGTCGTGTGTGCTTGATTTCTTCTTCATCTCGTTTATTTTTCTTTCTTAACACTGAAAAACATATGCTGGGCCCAACACATTTACAATATATGCATATAGATCTCTGCAATCATAGGATGCTATCTGATTGTAATAATAGGCATAGGATTCTTCGAGGTTCCAAAATAATTGAAATTTCTGTGATTCGGTCCTCCAGATGGAAATGAAATTTTGTGAAAATTCCAGTGATTTTAGCAAAATTTGGACAGAAATTTGCTTTTATTCCAACGAAATAAATATCAAAATTCCCTCAACATCATGAAAATTTCATGAATAAAATTTCAATTGTGCATAATAACTTTTTGCTATTGCGCATAAGAGAGTGGCTGTGCATAATAATTTCTCTACTATTGTGCATGACAGAGAGAGAGTCGTTTCAAGGATCGGACCAATCTGGTCCGTACTAAAATTGGTCAGGACTGGTCCTATCTCAAGCCACGATACAATTATTGTATCAAGTAGCTTTGGATCGTACCAGTCCAATGACTGGATCGGACCGATCCAACGTTTTACACATTAGATATATTAAAAATTAGGTACATATCAAGAAATTTTGGGATTTTGATTTCGTCCTACAAATCAAAATTTCAATTAAATTTAAAACCATGATACTCATAGCCTGCCTCCTGCCCACAGTTAGACAATCTCCACACCAGTATGATGATGCATGGCATTGGGAGTCATAGGACTGACAGCATCATAACCATAGAAGGTGTCATAGAGGAGGCTCCATGGTCATGCCGAACATCCATCAGCCCGAAATTATAGGCCATAGAGGAGGCTCCATGGTCTTGCGCTAATGATATGTGAAATGTTAACTAGCTTTGTTGAACCATTTGATATACATTGTTGTGTGGTATTTTATTTGACACTTTTTTTCAATGTTCTCTTGTCATATAGTCATTTTATAGTGACAAAAGATGAACTTTTGCAACTTAGGGTAAGCCGTTTCCAAAACTCTGTTAAGTGTGAACATTGCTATAGTTTCTCTCAAAAATCGAGGAGCCTGCGTATGAGAGCAACTCGATTCCATACTCATGCCCTCTCTTGTTAAACTCTTATGATTCAATTTAATTTTACCCTAGATTGATTCAAAGTATTGAAGGAATTGGTTTATGTTTAAATCTTATGATCTATACATTGAATTTTACGATTTTCAATTTAATTGTATGATTCATCCAATTCAACTTTATAAAAGCGAAGAAAAAATTACCACTTCTTTTTTATCATGGTTTCAAGGGATCGATCCAGATCGGGATCGGCCAAGACCGGTCCAATCCCAAGCCACGATACAAACTATTGTATCAAGTGGCTTTGGATCGGACCAATCCAACCGATATGGATCAGCCGATCCGATCCGATCCAACCAATCCAACCAATCCAATTTTTTTTCGATTGGCATTGGATCGGACCGATCCGAATGATACCGATCCGAACCGATCCAATGGCTAGATCGGACTGATTCAATTTTTTTTTCCTTTTGAAAGACGATCCAAAACTTGGTTCGGACCAGGATCGGCCGATCCAATGCCGAATCGAGATCAGCCCAAGCCAGTCTAATCCAAGATCCCGATAATAAAAACCTTGTTTTTTATTGAACGAGTTTCATTTTTCTCGCTTGATCCTTGTTTATATAGATTATAGTACTCTAAAACAATAAAAAAATATTATTTACGTATTTTAAACAATAAAATCTCAACTCCTAAGAGAAATCCCAAAAGCTAAACCCTAAATCAAGGTTTTAAATTTCAATTTCTTCAAATTTCTCTCAAATGGGAAATATCGCCGTTTCACAGCTCAAGGGTCCTCGGGAACAGCACAAATTTTATTTATTTTTGAAATATAAAATCATGACACATTACATATATCCGATGCCTGTAATGCAATATAAAATCATGACACATCACATATATCCGATGCCTGTAATGCAATATAAAATCATGACACATCACATATATCCGATGCCTGTAATGCCTAGGCGAATGAGATCATAGGATAATAGTTCCCCTGATCAAAGCAAAAGATCAGACATCCAAATAACCAATTCAACAAAACAATAGCAATAGAAAACAATTACCTCTAGTGCCATCAGTTCCTAGTATCTAATCTACGTACAGTCATCTTCTTCATTCTTTCTTTCGTTTCAAGCTCGCTTCAATTCCTTCTTATACTCTTCCATTTCTTTCACCCACAGATCTGCAAATTCACAATTCTTCCAAGCCTCAAACCAAGGCCCCCCACTAGTATAATGTATGGCTTTTGGGAAAGTCATGGAATCATCTTCAACAACCTCGTTATGACCCACAAGAAAATTCCAAACAAACGGGATCGACCCGATTTCATCATCATCATCAAGCCACTGAAACCTGTGAAGAAAAGCACCAGTTTGGGAATTTACCGTTTCAGGCGTCAAGATCTGGTTCTTTGGATGGCCACAGTTATATAAAACCATGGAAGACCAATTCTTCCTGGGATAAACTGTCTGAACAGCCCCATCCATCTTTGTGGCTTCCTTTGGAGTATAATCGTGTTGAACACACATAATCGCGTATTTCTGATCGATCAGATCTGTTAACTCCTTGATGGCTGCCAGATAAAGAAAATCACAATCCACAAACATTGCCCAACCTTCAAAATTTGCAAGATATGGAGTCAAGAATCGAGTGAATGAGAACTCGGTGCTCTCAAGCTTCCCTCTCTCACGCCAATATATGCCTTTGCTCCTCAGATCTGATTGTTTGATCGGTATTATCTCGACTGGAACTGAAGATCGCTTCAAGATAGAGTAGCGACAGACCTCGTAAGCAAGATCTTCGCGAGGATCGTAGCCTATGAAGATCTTAAAAGCCTTCAAGTTTCCATTACTTGAATTCACAACCAGATCCGTTGATGACATTTCAAATCCTAGGTTTTATCCTGGAGATTTCAGCAGCGATTCTTGGAGAACAATCGTGAAGGAATGCTCGATCCTCAACCGAGTTCAACTGGATCACATCAAGCAACAATGCCGAACAGTATTGAGGAAATTTCTTTGATTTTCTTCGAAGAATCTGTAGCAGATCTAGGGTTTTCGAAGAACTATTTATTGAAGATATAAGAGAGGGAAAGAGAGTTGCGGTGGCGTGGAATAAAGAGCGGGAGTGAGTGGTTCACAAATCTTCGTTCATTTAATGAACATCAAGGATTACTTTCTAACCCTAACGTAGGATACAGCTGTGATCCTTTTTGATTGAAGGTTAAATTGTTGATTTGTTTGTATACTATGCGGGTTGATGCCCTTCCCAGCAGGGTTTTAACTCTTGGGATGTTGGAGCGGACCGGTCCGATTCAGATCGGCGATACTGGTCGATCCAACGACATTGGGCAATCCAAAGGTTGAATCGTCCTTTAAAAAAAAATTGGATCGCCCAGACCGGTTGCCGATAATACCAGTCGTCGAATCAACAAAACTAGTCACCAGATCTGCAATACCGGATGGTACCGATCTAAGCCGATATCTATTGGATTGTTGATTTTATAATAGCAGCCGCATTAGCATGGCCGTTAATTTTTTTTTTTGGTCGCACCAGCATGGCCGTTAGTTCCTCTTGACGCTCCATCGAAGTTTACCTTAAACCAATTGTTGGGTGGGGTTTTCCATTGCACCATTATCTCTTCTCTAGGTCCGCTTGATCTTACCGGTGTGGATGCCGCTGTAAATTCATGCCAACTTTGGGAGATCGATGTAATAACATGTTAATGATTTAGTTGTATACCATTGAACATAAGATTATTTCGAGTAAACCAGATCTCCGAGAATGTGAAAGGTCATAGGGATAGAACACAAATCCACTCTTTGGTCTTGCTCCCATTGATCCACTCTTTGGTCTTGCTCCCATTGCTAGAATTCTTGTATCCAGTCCTTTATCAAAGTATTGGCATTCGAATTGGTATAGGCAATCCATGTTGAAGATGTTTATAGTTAGGATAACAGATTGGCAATCCATGTTGAAGATGCTTACAGCTAGGATTGATTTGTTTCTTTAACCGAGTGTACAGTTACAGAATTTGTTCTGGAATGTTTTCGGATTGTATATTCTCTTTCATAGCTAAGCTTGATTCTATAAGTTGTAATGTAATGTTCTCATTTAAAATATGAAATACAAAGAAAGAGGAATCGTTCCAGATCTGAGAATCGTTTCAAATCTTAAAATGATATCAAAGCTTGGTTCTCAGACCACCACAGGTCGCTACGCTCGTTGCTGAATCACCACGCTCGACAACACATACGTGATGTTTCCCTCCAATGACACGCCAGAACCATCTGGAACAAAATCGTTCCTGTTGTTGTTTAATCCGAAGGTATTTTTAATGCTGGAATCATTCTAACTGAATCAAATTATGATATTTGGTCACAACTGATGGAGATGCATATCGCCGAAAGGGAGAAACTCTCCTATATTCTTGGTAAGACGAAGCCACCTGCAGAATCTGAAGATGGATATGAAAAATAGTATGCTGAAAATCAGAAAGTAAAAAGATGGCTATTGATGTCCATGATTCCATAAATTATGAAGCGTTATTTACGCTTATCCATTGCCTACAAAATCTGGAGTGCTCTGTCAAAAGCCTTCTATGATGGAAGTGATGAGTTGTAAGTTTTCGCCTTGAATCAAAAGGCATTCACCGCCACACAAAGGGGAAAGTCTCTCTCAGAATATTATGGAGAGTTCCGAGAATTGGATCATCGAGATAAAGTTGTCATGAAGGATTCTGATGATATCGTTGCATACCAAAAGTCCATTGAACGACTAAGGGTGCACATATTTCTTGCCAGATTGAATGCAACGTTTGAGCAAGTTCATGGATCGATTCTACGCAAAGAATCGATTCCAGATTTAGAAGAATGCTATGCATTCATTCGACGAGAGGTGGTACGTCGTGCAACTCTGAAAGGGGAATCTGAAAGTTCTGAAGCTTCAGCCATGGTGACTCAAAACCGTCCAACTCAAAACTGGGAGGACCGTCAAAGAAGCAACCATCCAAAGAGCACCAATGGTATCGATAAGTTTGCATATAAATGCACCTATTGCAATCAAATTGGGCATACCAAAGATAGTTGCTTTGAACTAGTGGGATATCTAGAGCGGTGGGATCATTAGTCGTGCTTCCCGGAAAAAGAAGACTGGAACTGCTGCTGTTGTTGCAACAAAGACCTCAGCGTTAGTAACAGCAATAGAAAATGGTGGTAAGGTATTTAATATTTCTTCACCTGTTTATAATAGTGTATGGATAACTGATTCTGGTGCTATAGATCATATGACATTTGAATCTAGACAGGTCATACCTTTTAAACCATCCTCACAAAAAATTATTTTCACTGCCAATGGTAACACGACCCCAGTTATCGGAGAAGGAGCTTTAACCCTCACTGATACTTTGAATCTAGATTTTGTTTTAGTTGTTCCATTTTTAGAATATAACCTTTGTCAGTTTCCCAAATAACTACAGTCTTATCTTGTGTTGTGATTTTTTGGCCTGACTTTTGTGTTTTTAAGGACATCTGAACAAAGCAAACGATTGGTTGTGGTATTAGACGAGCAAGCTATACTACTTGGACTTGGTGTTAGGAATCTCCGATAAGTTACGACAAGTTTTTACAGTGAATAGCTCTGAGGGGAGAAGTAGAAATCTGAAATCTGGCTATGGCATCGATGTATGGGGCATGCTTCATTTGGCTATTTAAAAAAATTATTTCCTAGTTTATTTGTAAAAGTAGATGTTTCTAGTTTCCGTTGTGATGTCTGGAAATGGCGAAAAGTCATCGAACTCCATTTCCATTAAGTTTAAAAAAGAGTCAACTTCCTTTTATGGTTATATATTCTGATGTTTAGGGTCCGTCCAAAGTCTCAACTTTGGAAGGATCACGTTGGTTTGTTACTTTTATTGACGATTGTACAAGGATGACTTGGTTGTCCTTAATGCAGTCTAAAGGTGAAGTGAACTTATTATTTCAAAAGTTTCATAAAATGGTTAGAACTCAGTACAGTGCACAAGCTAAGATTCTCTGCAGTGACAATGGTGGAGAATATCAAAGTTCTGAACTTCAGCAGTATTTGGAAGCACACAGAACTATTCATCAAACTACTAGTTTCAATACACCCCAGCAGAATGGAGTCGCCGAGCGAAAAAATCGACATTTGTTGGAAATTGTTCGTGCCTCATTGATCGAAGCCCATATGTCATTATCATACTGGGGAGAAGCACTTACTTTTGCAACATACTTAATCAATCGGGTCCCTTCTAGCTCTATTGACTTCCAGACACCATTCCAGGCTCTTACTGATGTTGTTGTTGCAACAAACGTCTCAAATTTACCTCCTCATGTCTTCGGTTGTGTAGTGTTTGTACATCTTTATAAACATCAACGCAACAAGTTAGCTCATCGAGTGTTGCGATGTGTTTTTATTGGGTATGCTATACACCAAAAGGGGTACCGATGTTATCATCCTCCAACTCGACGCATGTTTATCACAATGGATGTGGTTTTCCATGAAGATGTAATGTATTTTTTGTCTAGGCCTAAACTTCAGGGCCTAAACTTCAGGGGGAGTACCAGAAGGAAATTCAGACTCTAGATTATAACTTTCTAGAGCATGAGTATCAGATTTCTTAGGAAGCTGCTGTTGGCAAAATACTGCTAAAGATGATGCAACAACTTCTGCAACAAAACTAGCAGACTTAGTAAATGGTAACCAGGATGTGGGTGAATTGGATTGAGTGGTATAACCTTGGATCAAAGTAGTGATGAACGCCCAGAAACTGAAGGAATGACACGACCAGAAGGTATCAGTCCATCCCCATTCGAGTGCAAGCCTCCCATTGATATACCACACCAATCGTTTACTGAGGATGTTCCTGATAGAGTGTCTGAGCCACCCAAAAAAACAGCTACCACAACGTCACACCAGAGGTATTCCTAAACCCACATATGAATCTGAAATTTCTAGTAAAATTAAATATCCCATGAGTCATTATGTATCTAACCAGAGTGTCTGAATCAAATCGATCATTTGTAAATCAATTATCTACTGTAGCTATTCCTAACAGTGTGCAGGAAGCCTTAGCT
>JAUPMG010260980.1:0-20521 GCA_031762675.1 Pachysandra terminalis
TTATTAAGCACAGAAGAAATTTTCAAAAAACTTCCACCCTTATTAATATTGAACTCTGCAAATCCCCTTTCCCCATTTGGTAAGAACCCAACAAAGCCCCCTTCTCCCAACAAACTTCAGCTTTGATAAGCATCTTCCTTAACCACTGAATCCCTTCACCGGTTAAGAGAATTGAACAGGGAGGATAACGAATTTTGCAAAACCATTATTAAGCACAGAAGAAATTTTCAAAAAACTTCCACCCTTATTAATATTGAACTCTGCAAATCCCCTTTCCCCATTCGGTAAGAACCCAACAAAGCCCCCTTCTCCCTCCCCACAAACTTCAGCTTTGACCACTGCTCTGCAAGAGAGCATCCCGATACGATGAAGATTTTCCAACAACTACTTTTAGATCTTTCTGATTTCTCATTATCTTTCCCAAAATCTTCCAGATGAGCTAACGACTTAGCAATAACTTCTCTCGAATATCCTGCGAACAGGAGATCCTTACGAAGCTTTTCAGGAGAATCCACTTTTAAGTCAGATTCTCTCTTCAATTCTTCCACTGATTCCGACTTCAACGCCCTCTCTATTGCCGTCACCACCGTCGCCTTCAAGTCCGTCGGGTGGATTTATTTTCTTCTTTTCTCCAGTGACCTGTTTTCTCGCTGAGAGCTGGCGAGGAAGACACTGAACTTGCAACCATCCTAGGAGACTCCATGGGCCCCTGCATCTAATCTGGGCCACTCGCCCCAGCAAAGATCGAAAAGGTTTGCACGCCTGAGTCACCTTGCGAGGGATTACCACCTAGCCCGGGAACAATGGGCCTAAAACCAGTCCCCTTGCCCAAAGAGACCACACTCCCTTTCGTTATGGGCCCTGCTTCCTTGGCCGGCCCACTAAAAAAATCAGGCCTCAATTCTGCAAGTCCACATGCCCCTTGCAAGTCAGAAATATGAGGGCCGACTCTAGGCCCAGACGGAATAGACCCCGCATCCTTAGCCATGTTGGAGTAAATAGGCCCGGCCCATGGTGCATCAGGCTTTAATTGTTGATTATATTAGCATTTCCTGCCACTCATATAATTGTAACTAAGGTTAATTGTAACACGTTATAAGAAATGTTATTTAATAATTTTTTATAAACTTATTTAAACTTTTTTTTTTATAATTTTCTATTTTTTTTAATTTTTTTTCCCAAGACATGTTCTAGATCGGACTATCCAGAGTTGGATCATCGTTCTAACTCTGTATCGGATCGGGACGATCCCCTATCCTAAACCAAGTCTTTACACCATGTTATGGAGAAAATTTGAAGAACATGTAATCGCAGATTTTAGTTTTTTTTTTGTTGAGCCAAGCAAGGGTTTAGCTGTTATGTTGGTTAGCAAAAATGTGATTTTTGGAAGACAGGTGTTCCTGTAAGCCCCTTCCAGGTAAAGAGGAAAATCTCTTACACCAAGGTCTTTGAAAGAGTGTATTCTTGCAACTAAAACACCACCCTTGTTTATAGGAGGGAACATAGAAATGAATGTTCCAATTTTTGTTTTTGATAGGTAAGAAGAATTAATGAGGCATACATTTTCTCGACCCTGTTCCGGAATCATTTTCCCTTTTGTGTATTTGATATATTTGTTTCTTTTTCATAATACTTGGTCTCTCTTTCTCTTCTTTTTTTTCCTCTTAAGAAGGAAAATAAGGAAAATCAGTTACAAGGAAAAAACACTTTAACTTTTTGTGGGCACCCTACTGTCTTCTGGCTCTAGCATCTACGACTGAGCAAGGAAACACCTCTTTGCTCACATCTGCATATGAACAGGTTATTGTTTTCTTTGGTATCTTCAACCAAGTAAAATCTAATTCTCGGAAGTCTCAAGCAGAAAACTTCTAGATATTCTGAATTTTTTGTTTTTTGTTTTTTTCAAAATCTTTTAGAAGGAAAAAAAAAAAAGAAAAAAGAAAATGAGAAAAGATTATAGTGATGGCGAGACTGCCATTGTCCTCCAGGCTCGAATTGGTTGACTAAATGTAACATATGTAATTTGTCACATTTTAGTGGGTCATTCAGTGCAATCTGAACTTTAGCTCTTTCAATAATCAAATATTACTGAATCATTCATTTATCAGGAAGACCTTGAATCAAGAAATAGTGCAAATAAGATTCTCATGAAACCGATGGACGTAATGGTACTTTAAAACCTATGCGTGATTTGACCTGTTATATTTGAGGTTGCGATTGAGTGTTAGGCAGATGGTAGCATCGAGAATAGCTATCTGAATATTGTCTTGGACTATGTACTCCACAAAATGCCAGGTGATTCTTATCTAGCTATTTTTAAATCAGACTTCATGGAAGCTCTACTTCTTGCCTGTACAGTGGAGTGGATGATGTAGTCCTTTAATTTGGACGTATTTTATGCTGTTTCAAATGGTCTCAAACCTGCACCTCTTTATATCTTTCTGCAGGGAACATCTGATGAAGTTGTTGATTTCTCTCATGGTAAGCAGCTGTGGGAGTTGTGCAAAGAGAAGTATGAGCCTCTCTGGCTTCATGGAGGGAACCACTGTGACTTGGAGCAGTATCCAAAGTATCTTAGGCATCTCAGGAAATTCATATCTACTGTCCAGAAATCACCTTCACAAAAGATGAGTTCAAGAAAAAGCACAGATTGGTTTGAACATTCTAGGAGGAGCACTGATTGTTTTGAGGCTTCAAGGAAGAGCACTGACCGGAGAGCGAAACCAAGGCAGAGCACTGACAGGCCAGAAAAACTGAAAAAGCGTGAATGCAATAACGTCGACAAGCTAGAAAAGTCAAGAATTTCTTTTGACCAAATGGAGAGGTCTAGGAAAAGCATAGACTACCACAAGAAGTCACGGAGAAGCATTGACCATCAGCTGGAAAGAGCACGGAAGAGCATTGACCGGTTGGATAGAATACGAGCAGGGTAAATTTTCTTAACCCAATGTAAAGTTCATACATGATCTTGGTGGTGTGGAAAGAAAACATCTGCCTTTTTTTTATTTATGGATTTGGAGCTGTGTAGTTTGCTTGTGGACATTCCTTAAACCTTGGCATGAAAGGAGAAGGGTTTTTGTTATTATGGGATTCTTTCTCTTTGAACTGTGCTTGTAAATGAAAGTCTCATGCCTAGGGCCTGTGATGCCATTTTTCTCTTTGTTAAAGCCTTGCTTTCATCTCCATTTACAGCAAAATTCAATCAACAGCTTGTCACTCTCTTTGTCAATGGCTAACTGGTAAAGGAACTCTCCGCCTTGCAGTTTTATGAAACACAACTTCAGTGTCGAAAGGTATTCCTTTCTCATACAAGATGCTCGTCTCCCTTGCCGTTCTTAGCTTGGTGAGTTCCTTATGCAAATACAAATGCAGGAAGGAATACAATGAAGTAGCTAATGAGACTGGTAACTCAAAAGTTTCATTCACCAAATTTAACTGTACATGTTCAGATGCAGATTCGTATATGCTGTTACCAAACCTGTTCCCTGGAAGTAAAAATTTTGCCAACAAGAAGCAAAGAGAAAAGAGCAAAATTGTGGTCTCAATTTGCTCACTTAATCAGAAAACATGACTGGAGAAAAGGATGACAGAGCAATCCAACTGGAGAAAAGGATAACAGAGCAATCCATCATCAAAGGAGAACTTGGAATTTCTCAAGTTTTTCTGTCCAAGCACACTTCCAATCTATCTGAACTGGGGCTCTTAAAAAAAACGAATCGCAGTTTCAAATGGAGAAATAAGTAACAAATCGACGAGATCTTTTCGACTTGCCTGATAGAATTGAAGTTTTTAACCCATATGGGTTAACTCAACTACCAAGCTCTCTAACTCACGAACCAGAGGTCTCACGTTCAAGCCCCTAGACTTATATGATATATGGTCCTTGTGAGAGGAGTCATGTATTGGAGGTTTATCCCCGTACCCACTAGATGGGGTCGGAGTTCCACGTCACAAAAAAACAAAAACGGGGTGAAAAAGCATGGGTATTTTTGGGGTCGAAATTTTTTGTGAGCAGAAGTCTTGTGAGCGCCCTGTAGTTTAGAGACAACACCCAAAAGCAAAAATACCATTTCACTCATGAGCGCCCTGTAGTTTAGAGACAACACCCAAAAGCAAAAATACCATTTCACCCCTTGAGTGCAGTTTTGGTGAGGGCCGTTCTTGAGTGTTGTTTCTACCTCACAGAGCGCTCACAGAAGATCCGCTCCCGTATTTTTGAACCACCACCTCAGTTATGAGGTGTTCAAGAAAGATCCAAAACATTAAGGCTTATTCCAAGCAATTTATGCTAATTATAAGGGTGTTCGTGTAATAAATCCTAACACAATCAACTGAACCGCGTGAATTACACGTGCCTTCCAGACTTCCAGTAGTTTTTCATATTTATTTTTTAAGTGATTGCGTAAAACTCAAGACAGCCATCAAACTACTTCAAAAGAGAGAAAAAAGCAATCAGTCACTCTGTGCTCGCTATTGGCCCTGTTCGACCTCTGGGAAAACGATGGTCTTTCTTCAGAAACCCTAGAACCAGAGCCATTGTTCGAATGCGATCCATTTCGATCCACATGTAGGTTTCGATTCGAAAGGATCGATGAGTGGAGTTCGATACTTTTCTTCTTCTTCTTCTTCTTCTTCTTCTTCTTCTTCTTGTTTCCTGGTTTTGTGCTTTTGGCATAAGATTTGATTTGAGTTTTCGTCGTTGTTGTTATTGCTTTTGAATTTCAGGTCTCCGGATGAAATCTCTAGGGAAGCTATAAAGGACGCTCTCAAGGCACTGCGAAAGCGGCATTTACTTGAAGAAGGCGCTCATGCTCCGGCTTTTGTTGCTCTTTCGAAGCCTTTCGCTTCGCAGGTCCTCTTTTCTCTTTTCACTGATGAACTAAGTTTTCTTTTTTCTTAGTGGATATCGGTGTTCTTCGTTTTTGAATTATTTAGAGTCATAGGGGTAGTACTGCACAAATTGGCCCTGAAGTTGTGAAATTTTGAATTTCTTTTTCATGGTGGTATTATTGGTGTTGACCTAATTGAGGTTTGCAAGAAGTCCTTGCTTAAATCTTAGAGATGAAAAAGATAACCTTTTGGTGATTCTGACTTATCAAGATTAGAATTCCAATCATGTCTGGAGAATAGTTGGAGTTTGATTTTATTGGGATCTCCACTCCGTCTCGTAAAAAATACTTGTAAAAGGGTTACGAGCGTGTTTTAAACAAGAATTCAAAAATCAAAAGGGAGAAGTAAGAGCTTGTTAAAATCTTATTACTCTTTGTAGTATTATTGTCGAAGACTAACTGAAATCCTTGTTGAGTACTTAACACAACTAGTTATATACGGGACTGTGCTATGATCATATTTTTCTGTTTCGTTTTATTTATTTATTCTTTCTTTCAAATGGGAGAACAAAGCCGAATTTCTTGAAGACTTTACAGTCTTTCTATGCCTATCAATATAATAAAATATGCATCTTATTATTTGGGTAAAAATGTTTAATTGCTTATATTTGGGAATTCTACCTTATGTCCCTGAGAACAACTGGTCTTCTATTCGCACTTGTATGACGATTTTGATGACCCCCTTATTATTGTCATGGCTGATTAATAAATTTTCGTGATGACACCAGAAGGTGGTTTAGGTTTGGTGGATAGGTCTTGTGAAACATGTCACATCTCAGATGTCAAGTTAGTTGTTTAAGTGCTAAATGAACCACATATCGTATATTAAACTGATAAGAAATACATTTTTCCAAAAGGCCAAGAAAGGTTTGGTAGCTGTAAATGCCAACTGAACCACGTTTCAGATATTAAATTGATAAGAAATAAAATCTTCCCAAAGGCTAAGAAAGATATTTTTTGTGTTTGAGTGTTCTAATTCTTTCCCATCTGATTACTAATGTAAACAAGATCATTGTAGGTTAGACAAGGATGCTGATTTTTATTTATTTTTGATAATTAACAGCATTTCATTAATCATCAAAAAGAGTTACAAGAATATACAGAATCATATCTTTAGTTATATATAAATTCTTTTTGACCAACTTCGTCTAGTTTTTTTGATCCTCCTCGTGTCCTTTTAGATCCTTCAATATGTACCCCTCGCACCTTCTCATAGGCATGTTCTTAGGTCTTAGTTTACATGTTCAAACGATCTTAATCTCTTTTTTTATCTTCGTTTTACACTCTTCAACATGTTCATTCCTTACCTTATCTTTCCTAGTCTTTCTACACATCCATCTTAACAGCCTTATCTAAGCAAAGCTCATCTTATGAATATGTTACTTCTTTGTTGCACAATATTTTGCTCTACACATCATAGTTTTAAATACCGGAACCGGTCGCCGGACCGGTTCTGTCCGGTTCCGGTCCGGATCGCCGGTACGGACCGGTACTGGCCGGTCCGGAGCCGGTACAGAAAACGGAAAAAAAAAAAATTTCAAATCGCGCCGGACCGGACGGACCGGTCACCGGACCATCGGAACCGGTTGCCGGTGGTATCACTCGCCGGACCGGCGGGACCGGACCGCCGGTCCATAACCCGGCCGATATCACGGGTTGGAACCGGACCGGTCCCGTCCGGTCCCGGTCCGGACCGGACGGTACGGACCTGTATCGGCCGATCCTTGAAACCATGGTCCACATCTTAAGGTTGGGTTTGAATTTCAAGCTTCTGATTATTGGTTTATTATAGAATTCAACACTAAAATTTTAATTTTTTGTTTTCTTTATTGCTTTTGATGAATAGTGAAAATAACTTTATAAAGAAGAAAAGGGAAATACATACAACAACGCTGATCTAAGATTGCCAAAAAGAAAAGCAAATTACAGACAACAATACTCAACAAAAATGAAAGAGACAACAACCCTCAGGAAAACAACTCCTTAGACAGGACTCCTCTAAACATGGTCTTCCTCTTCACCTTTCCCTTGGCTGGCCTGTTTGCTAGGTTGCTAGCTGCTTTAGAAATTTAGTACTATGATTGTGAATGGGAGTAAATTAAATTGTGATGGCCAATTTCTTTTGGTGATTTTGAATCTGAAATTTAGTTAGATTAGATTGCATTCAGGAGAATAACTTATCTTACAATACCTCATGAGCTAAGTGTTAACTTAGTTGCCTAAAGATACTTTAACATGGCGGACTAAATTTCCCCAAAGGTTGACATAGACAGAATTGGATTGACACAACTTGGTATCGAGTGCAACAAGAACAATTTTTGTTAATTCTTTTATTATCTATGCTCAGAATTTGTGCTGTCACTTGGAAGAATCATAGGCCATTTGACTTGAATATCTGATATTATGCTGGTTTCTTTATAAGCTTTCTTTTCACTGTTGTCTAATGTGGATGAGAAAACTTGATTTTGAGAGTATTTCCCTATGATTTAACCATTAAGCAATTTGATCTTGCTGTCCTTCATCCACGGGTAATGAATGATGCTTGCTATGCCTAAAGTCAGAGAACTTTTTATCAATGGATTGCCTTCACATGCACTTTGAGGATGGAATCTGTTACAAGTTCAAGATTGTTAAGATGTACGTGCTTCAGATTTGGAGAGTCCATATACTTGCAAATGACCTCAAAGTGGAAATTTTAGTCCAAGTGAAGAAGGATTGTTTGAAGCTTGAAAGAAGGCAATGGGTTTTCAAATACAAAAAAGCCAACTCTAGGGTTGAACTGGATTCAACAAAGGATGCTGGGTTGTAAATGTAAGCCATCCTTTTCGATGAAGAATTCGGTGGCTATGATGCCATTAATTTGTCGACATCAGAAGAGGCCTGATTTGCATGATTTGAGAATTTTGCTGCTGCATAACGGTTGGGAAGACTTGCTAAGTCTAGACTGGACTTGAAGAGTGAGGAATTTTGACAGCTGGATACAGTTTAAGGGTTGCAACAAGAGGATACAGATGACATAATTGACAATGGAAGTGCTCTCAAATGTTTCTCTAGAGGTTCAATGGTCCCATTATGTTTGCTTGAGTAAACTCAGGTATTTTTCTCGGTACAACTGTTTGTGTGGGGAATCAAGCTTGAATCCTCTTTGATGATGTTCTTTGCAATTACTATGAACTTTGAAGAGCACTTGTGACCTTCTTTTGTGAAGACCATGGCAATACCATGTTGATGCCTTATGCTTTTCTTGAACAAATACTTATGAAATCAAGAGAAGGTTGTGAATTCATGTTCTAGCCACAGTCGTTTGCTGATTTTTCTGTAGCATAAGGGTTGGGAAGATTTGCTAATGGACTTTCCAAAGTAGGTGGTCAAACTTCTTCAAATCTTGGTAGTTTAACTCCGATTGCTGCTCGTATGTACTGCCTCAGATTTTGCAGTAAATTCAACTGAGAGTTACCATAATAAGGTGCAAGAGTACTAACTTCAACATAAGAAGGCACGTGGAAATTGTGGATATATATATATATATATATTCATAATCCAAAATAAAACACTCTAACCTAGGATGCACCTCCTTTTATGGAGGAATGTTTCTGATCCTACCATGGACTGACACCTTTAACATATACGACTTCCGAGTTTCTGCCAGTTACATATGGACTTGACTATTAGAAAACTATAACCCTAAATTCTAAACTAATCATTTTTTATCAATAAATTTTCAACTAACCTATATTAACAAGTTCCCAACATAAAGTAGTTCGATTAACCATGAACTAGACTTCAATTGCGGCCACAGGACTCACATGGTATATATATATGGTACTGCAACATATTTTTTGTGGCAGGATTTTTCTTAAATTAAGCTATTTACTTAAATTGGAGAGCACTATGCTGTTAATTGTTTACTTCCTTAAATCATTCTTTACTTTTCTTTAGGTTTACAGTACTGCTTCTTCTTTTTTTTTTTATTTATTTTTTTAATACAAAACAGATGCATGTGTTTCTTATGGCTGTTTACAAGTTCATTTCTCTTACTTTGGCAAGTCATCATATGAGCTAAATACAAATGACAAATTGTATGAGATCGAAGTTGTCCTTCTACATCAAAGCCCCATTGTTTCCTATTTTACAATCTATAATGTAATCGAGCAGTTCATTATGTAATTAATATTGATGTAAATACCCGTCAGTTTATTTTCGCTAATGTATTAGACAGAACAACCATTGGTGGGAGATGTGCTCTGTGCTTGAGGTTCAGAGGAAGAATTTTCTGTTTGTGGGCTGTTTATGCTTGGAAATGTGTGATGGTTTAGTTATGGATTTTTTATTCTATTCCTATTCAAACATGAAACCGAATTATTCTTATGCATTAAATATTTTACTTATTAACTATCTGTACATTGTTGTAAATTTTTTTTTTTTTTTTTGTTTCATTTTTTTGTCCCTTTTTTTTTCATTTCTTGGGAAAAGAAAAATTTATTGTATTGTTCTTATTGGCTCTTTTTAAAGTCAACAATAAGTGTTGGGCTTCTTGTGTGTTTTATGTTGGTGGTAGACATACTCGAGCTTTAACTCCTCAACAATGCCTGCAAGTTATGTTTGTCATCATTTATATTCATGAAAGAACCATATCTCAAAGCAGAAGATTTTTGCTTTGCATGTCTTGAATCCTCTTTTGTGCCTTCAAATGTTGGGCACCATGGATCTACTTGCCTGACCTGTGACCATTAAATATAAAGAAGTAAAATCTACTTTTCAATTAGTAAACCTTTTTGAATGGATTTCATATCTTAATAGAATGTTTTAACTATCTAAATGCATTACTGGCTCAACAATCCTTGATTTTGTATTGACTTAGCATCCTAAAAGCCTTTTTTTCCACTGTAAATCACGTGCCTATGATGCCACCAGTTTCAGAACTCATTATATTTCCTGTCCAGGTAGTGAATGTTCCGGAGAAGGGGGCTCGCAAGCATCCTCGTGGTGATAATATTCAGGTATACTGGAACCTACTATCTTTTTCTCTGTTTTAGTCGTTGTTTATTTTCTTAGGTATGGCATCTGATGTGAAAAAATTTGTGGACATTATCTTTATTACTGAGATCTGATCAGCAACAAGTCTATACTCATCCTAAACGAGAATTCAAAATTGAGAGAGACTCTTGACTAATGGTATGATGATGTTTTCAGCATTCAGTAGGAAGATGGTATGTATGATGATGTTTTTTCACCCCAATACTAGATCCTCACTTTTTAGCCCCTCAAACTTCTTTAGTGAGGAACAGCAATCAACCAATTGTTCATTGATGAAGCAGAAGATTATGGGGGATGGAATTTCCAAGCCATCAATCATATTCCTGATGCAGCATGCATAAAGCAGTGTAATATGGTGCTTAGAGATCTGATTTCAGAATATAGGCAAATAATTCAAATAAATCCGGCAAGCTGTTCTCACAATAGATCGTCCAAAATCCTCTAATCAAGCATTGAAAGTTGATTCCTAAGATAAACCACAATAAAGAAGTGTAAAAAGGCCATTCAGCTTCTAGAACAATGGAACTAAAGGAAGTATGAACTTCCTAACTATTTAGAAGGTCAAATACTGTTACACCCCAAATCCGGGTCCCCTTATTGAGGTGCACGTGGATCCTGAGATGCAACTCTTACCCCTCATCCAAGGGATGGAATATCAAACCATATGCAGAAAAATAATAAACAAATACAGTAGAAGTAATAATCAATTAAAAAGGTCTCAAATTAATAATTAAATCCAAGCAGAAAAATAATTAACAATTACAGTGGAAGTAATAATCAATTAAAAATGTTTCAAATTAATAAAAAATCCAATAATATCCATACTTCAAATCAATATCAAAATCTGGATAATAAATCCGCTATTAGCTATTACATCAAAACCAAAACTTAAATGAAATCTCTAATCTAATAACAATGAAATAAACCTAATCTACTAGTCTTCGTCTTCATCAAGCTTCATGCTAATCCTTTCCTGCAAAACAATCTGGAGTGGGTAAGCTTTGGGAAAAGCTTTGTGAGTAAGAAGTGCTATGGAGTTCCCCAATGAGGCATTAGGTTCCATGCCTTCACATACATCACACATATCATATAAGTCATGCATACACATTATTAAGCCACATATATCAACACATTCATAATATGGACAAGCAAGGTTGTCAAATCGTGAATCGAATCGAAAATTGTTAGAGGCCACATTGAATCGAATTGTAATTTTGAATCATAAATCGTAAGATTCATAATAATTTAGTAGAAGCAGGATTTATAGCTTAGTTTTGTGAGTTTTCTTAGGAAATGGGCTTTTTATTGTTTAAAATACATAAACAATATTTCTTTATTTATACTCAATTGTTTGAGTACTATTTTCTATATAAAACAGGATCAAACGATAAAAAGGGAAATCGTTCACTAAAAAGGAAGCAATCATTTTTCTTTGGTGTTGCAGAGTTGAATCATTTGAATCATATGAATCGCACGATTAAATCGTAAATTGTAATATTCAATGTATAGATCGTAAGATTCAAACATAAATCAATTTTTTTCACTGATTTGAATCGATCTAGGGTCAAATCGAATCGAATCGTAAGATTCATACAGTGAATTGTAAGAGTTTAACAACAGAGTGGACATGTATAACATTCATCAATTCCATTAATTAATCATCCTCTAGATGTTTGTTGAATGCATCACAGTCCCCAAGTCTTCACACCGGGTTCCACCTGGGTCACAAAGACTAAGTTGGACTTGATTACAATCTCATATCAACAATCCCCAAGGTGCCTTAACTTGGTCACACGGACTAAGTTGGGCTTATGATATGAACAACCAATAGCCCCCAAGGCCTCTTTACCCGGGTCACACAGACAAAATTGGGCTAAGGTCTCATTCCTCTCTGTGACATTACAATCATTAATAAAATATAAACGAAATTATCCGCAAAAATAAACATGGTTCGGCGGTCCGTTGACAGACCGAGGGTGCTTCGGCAGGTGCCTTCGGTCTGTCGATGCCCTTCGGGTGCAAAACTCGAGAATAGGCTTTCGGTGGGTGGGTCGGTCCACCGGTCAACCTGTTGACCGAGCCCAAAAATACAAAATTTTGGTATTTTCGAGAAATACCCAAACATTAATGCTTGCATAAGATCATACACAAAATTAGCAATTTAGATATCACAAACCATAATAACACTAACAACATGCATCATAATACTGATGAATCACATATCATCACCTTCAATCAAACCCAATGCATGGAACCAAACTAAATCACATATATGAAGATCAATGTAGGATCATGTAACATATTACAATCAATCATGTAAGACATAGGAAAGCTTAAAACAACATCAGAATAAACCTCATAGAAAGTCGTACTCACATATGAGATTTCTACGTTGGTTCTTAGAACTGTTTTCTCTTCTTAAGTTGTTCTTCACCTTCTCTTAAGTTTTTAGGTTTTAGGGAGGCTAGATCTCTTCTTCCTAATGCTACCCACGTTTTTGAATGTTCTCCTAGGTTTTGATCCTCTTTAAACTCTTATTTTTATATTATTAAGTGAGAAAAATCAACTAGAGTTATATTCATAAAAGAAAAATCAACTAGTCCTAGTACAACTAGAAACCTTCTATTTTTAGCTTTTAGGAACTCCTATTAGATCCCTAGATCTTATTTTTTAGAAAATCTAATCTGTCCAGAGTTTCTAAGTCTTCTAGTCTATTTTAATTACCTGGGCCTCAAGGAGACTCCCTAGGCGAAAATACCCACTTAACTTAATTAACTTATGCACCTAACAATTTAATTAAGCACAATTCATTTAAATTAAGCCCAAAGCTTAATTAATTAAGTCCAATGCTAATTAATTAAGCTCAAATCTTGGATTATGCTCTTGTGTGTGATCATGTAGGGTTCTCATGCAAATCATCCAACCCTCTAAAAGAATTTCGTCCTTGAAATTTAGCATACCTGTTTCTGCATCAGGTTCTTCATTCTCTTTTGGCTTTAACACGTACACACGTCCCTTAGGTGGAGATAGTGCTGGCCTACCTCTTTGGGATTGTTGTTGTTGCCTTGGAGCTTGTAGCTGTTGAAGTTGATGTAGAATCTGCTCCCTAACTGGTACCTTACAATCGTTGATGACATGTCCCACTCTCCCATAATTGAAGCAATGTCTAGTGTCCTTTCTGTATTGTGGTTGTGCCAGTGCTGGAGTCTCATATTCCTTTCTTTGCCTCTTGTTCTGATCAGTTGACCTTTGAGATGATCCTCTGCTTTCTTCTGTCTTCCTCTTGTCCTTGTCTCTTTCTTTGTAGTAGTCCTCCATATCCTTCTCCACTTTTCCAGCACACTGAATCACATCAAGAAACGAGGTGAACCTATGGGTTACCAACCTACTATTGATGCTAGACCTCAACTCACTCTCAAATCGGAAGGCTTTCGTAGACTCAACCTCTACAGCATAAGGTGCAAACTAGGATAACTCTATGAACTTGGCTTCGTATTCAGCTACAGACATGGTACCTTGTTCTAAACTCGTAAACTCTAACTCCATCTGGTTCCTCACACTAGGTAGAAAATACTTCTCGAAGAACAATTCCTTGAATTGTTCCCAAGGTATTTCCATACCTCCACTTCTAATGCCATCTTCCACCACCTACGAGCTTCACCTTCCAACATAAATGTTGGTAATCTGACCTTATCTTCCCCAGAACACACTAGGACTGCAAATATTTTCTCCATATAATCTACCCACTTTTGAGCTTCCAAAGGGTTCGTAGCTCCTCCAAAGGTTGCTGGGTTCAACTTCTTAAACTGTTCTAGAAGCTCGTTGGGTTGGGCTATAGGGTTCTGATTCTGTCTAAGGATGCTGGTCATCTCCTAGAAATCGGTTCATATGAACTATGTTGGGATCCTGATCTCCCTCCCCTCCTGAGCTAGCACTAGTCCTTTTTTACCTCCGGCTATCTGCAAGTAGGAGGCAGAAGTCAGACACTAAGCAATCAAAAACAAAACATAACAAAGCTTATAATACATCACTTCGGCATACAACACATCTATAGGGTTTGTTGCATATGCTTAAGTGCTGTAAATTTAATAAACCTATGCTCTGAAACCACTTTGTCACACCCCAAATTCAGGCCCCCTTATCAAGGTGCACATGGATTTCGAGATGCAACTCTCGCCACTCATCCAAGGGATGGAATATCAAACCATAAGCAGAAAAATAATAAACAGTTGCATCGGAAGTAATAATCAATTAAAAAGGTCTCAAATTAATAAAAAATCCAATAATATCCATACTGAAAATCAATATAAAAAATCTGGAAAATAAATCCCCTATTAAGTATTACATCAAAACCAGAACTTAAATAAAATCCCTAATCTAATAACAATGAAATAAACCTAATCTACTAGTCTTCATCTTCATAAAGCTTCATGCTAATCCTTGACTGCAAAACAATCTGAAGGGGGGGTAAGCTTTGGGAAAAGCTTTGTGAGTGAGAAGTGCTATGGAGTTCCCCAATGAGGCATTAGGCTCCATGCCTTCATATGCATAATAGGAAGATTAAAACTCTGAGACACCGAACAAATTCCCTAGGACTGCTATAACTCGCATGATATAGGCCACGGAAAATATGAAGGTGAACCACAATGAGAAACATACTTGCCCCATTTGCATGTATATAATGGAGCAACCAGCCCCCTTTAACATCTCTCAAAACGTGTTTTACGCTGTTGAAAGCTAGATCCACATGAGGTGTGTGATGCATATCTAAAAAAATGCCAGTCACTATCTGAATGACTAAACAAATACCTGCTAACGGACCGAACCCTCACCAATAACTAAGCTTGCTCGGGGTTGGATAATCTATCAAATGCTGATTAAAGTGTGGAGGATATAGGTTGTTTGAGAAGAGAGAATCGTTAGTTCCTTATAGTCATTTCTCTTTTCTATAGTGACAACTCTTGTTCCCCCACCTTTTTAGCATTCTGGGGCCTTACTCTAAATCAAGATTTTTCTATAAATATTTTAGCGTACCTTTTTTTCCACCTCTGAAGGATGGAGGGGGTATACAGCGAAAGAAGTGTTTAAGGGGCAATCCTGGGTTATTGGAGAGTCGTCCGAGCACGTATCATATAAATCATGCATACACATTATTAAGCTGCATACATCAACACATGCATAATAGGAACAGGTATAACATTCATCAATTCCATTAATTAATCATCCTTTGTTTGTTCAATGCATCACAATCCCCAAGGCTTCACATCGGGTTCCATGTCACATCCCAATCCTAGGGTGTACCTTTCTGAGGTCCCTGCTAGGATTCTGCAATGCAACTCTCACCCCCTTCATAGGAGGTGGCAAACAATTGAATAACAAGAGTAAAAAACTAATCATAATTAATATATTAAATATTCATAACCAGGATTCTTACTAACCTAATTTTAACGTAGATGCTTTCTAGCCAGAGCCTGCCAGCAATTCTATCAAAGTAAGCAGCACAACCTGAAAAACATATATCAACGAGGGTGAGCTATAAAGCTCGTGAGTAAACCCACAATAAACGGGTATTTACTCAGAAACACAAACTAGTAAATAAATATGAAATACCTTATAGGTGAATAAGATGTTCAAGATTTAATCCTTACTATTTATACATTTATATGGTTAACTTCTATGAAATTCTATTCACTACCTGCTTGTAGTCCATCATCTACATCTAAACAGTTCTAACCTTATTAC
This sequence comes from Pachysandra terminalis, assembly GCA_031762675.1. Lineage (NCBI taxonomy): Eukaryota > Viridiplantae > Streptophyta > Magnoliopsida > Buxales > Buxaceae > Pachysandra > Pachysandra terminalis. The sequence goes on from JAUPMG010260980.1 coordinate 15,669, forward strand.
CGAATTAATTCCTGACTTAACCACCATTTAATACTACATTAATCTCTACACAATTTATTTCTAAAGATCTACTGGATACATTATTAGTCCCATTCATTAGGTAATTTATGAGAATTCCTACTATGGTATTAGACATGTATCTATTTAAGTTCTTAACCTCCAAATGATTCAGTTAATAACACTAATATGATTGATTATTCGTATCTATACAATTCAATTATTCCATCTACATAGTTCTATCCATAGTGTTACATAATTCTAACTTTGTCATTTTTGCATCTCAGTTCTCTACTTATATTTATTCACACGTGATACCTGCGTAATTCTATACTTAACATTTACAACTACCATTCTTAATGTATACTAAATTCTACTTTTAACATCTACTAGTTACAATCCTTAACATCTACTGATTACCATTCAAATCAGGTACATCACGACAATCAACACAACATGCAGTTCACTCATTCATTCTCATTGGATTTGGTAACATGCATGCTAGTCCACACTCGTCTACATAATTACATGATGCAGTATGCTCCATGCTCATTCATAGGAGAGTCATATCTCCTTTTATCTGCAATTCACAATACAATCACATAAACATGTTAATGCATGCCATTGCCAAGTATGACCACTGATGCCCATGCCAGATCCTACCTATCCCACCAATGGTGCCAACTGCCTACATGGGTCTTGTAAGACTACAAGACCAGAGATAGTGTTTCTTTCTGTCACATCCCACCTATGTACCTTTGGCTACACATGGGCCACAATGGGCTACAGGACTCTCGGTAATTCTACGTGTATATCGCAGTTTTAGGGATTCTCAACCCATAGGAAGCTCAAATCCCATCTCTATTTTTGATCACGAAATGAATCAGGGACTCCTCGGCGTTAGCACATGACTCTCCCCAATGGCACATCATGTCACTTCTTACAATGGTTATTTATTTACTTGAGCATTTTGGACTATCTTGGTCCGCACTCATTTCTTGCCTCTCTGGGCATTCTCATCATTATCATTATCCATTCCAACTCATCTTAGAGTTGAGCCACAATTAGTCATCCCGACCGTCGAGTTATCATGCAATGCAATGGTATTTCAATTCAACTAAATTTAACTAAATGCAGTAAATAGAAAGCATTCCATTACAAAAGCATCTACAACCATTCAAATCATCATACATCATGGATTCGCACTTCCATGTTACCACATAACTTAGAATCACACATAAGGTCATCTTTTGCACATACTATGTTATTCATAAACAAATGAACAATTATAAACAAACACTTTCAAAGACTTAATCATTATGCCTATTTATCACATTACCATGTCTTATGCAAAGTATTAAGCCTAAACATCATTCATTGTTCAATTAATCTATCATAATGGCATAGATATTCACATCACGTTTCTAATGATTCAATATTGTCACTACACATCACAACATTAGTGGTTCAACATAGTCAAGGTCGTATGTACCTTGTAGTACACTTTTTGCATTTGTACACGTAGACTAGCGTATATATCAGTAACCATATCAACTATGATCTATTGTCACTTTCCATTCTACAATAATCTGGGTTCATGAATTCGTAGGTTTGTGTAAGTACATACGTCATCTAGAGTCAATTCATTCATCCTGTTTGGGTCAATTATACACGAGTCAACATTCCCCTATTAGCTTATCACTATTCACCTGAGTGTCATTAAGAATTTAGACATCGTTCCATTATCATAGAACAACCCAACTTAGTAGCATATTCATTCATGTCTTATACTCACATTCATCTTATTCACAATTAATGGTTAATACTTAGAGCATTTAGTGGTCAAAATGGTCAAAAGGACAAGGTCCAAATAGTAGCAGTCTGGAAATTTGACCAAGTCTGAAAACATTGATTTTTCACCAAAACATTTTTAAAGTCTAGAATATAACACTTTTCTTACCGGATTTTTGGTATCTAACCAAATTATGATATAACTAGATAGTACAAAAATCATGGGCCTCAAATGGTGGCTAAAAATGTCCCTACTCGAAAATCATGGTTTTGACAAAAATCTTGAAAATTGGAATTTGTTCTAAAATCGGAGAGTTGACTTTTTACTCATTCAGAATTGGGATTTGAGAGTATTTTTATTGAATCCAGATAGGGGGTGTTTCCTTATCTACATGTAATATCTTAAGTAAATGGAGAATAAAAATACGTGGACATTTACTTAAATGATATTCAGGTAAATAAGGTGTAGTCTGAAACGCTAGGCAGCCTTGAGGACCAATGTTGAAACAAACAGAAAACTGAAGACCAAAATGCATATGGTTCGTTGACTCCCGTCGGTAGCTCATCGGTGTACCGATGGGTTTGCCGATAGACTCTACACTGTACAAATAAGTCATTGTCGGTGGCCTCGTTAGTGTGCCGACGGGTCCACCAACGAACGAAATCCGCGATTCTGGGTTTTCCATAAACTTCCCCAACCCCACATATGATCATTCCATCACCCCAAATAGGTTTAAAATCACTCTAATAACATTCTAAAACATGTTTTTATGCATTCTAATCAATTTATGGAGTTAAAAAACATATTATCTTACTCAAGTTGAGATTACAAACCCTAGTTTAGGCTTTTGTCCTAATTTCGAATTATCACATCAAAGCTACACATGCCATTCAATAACATGATTCTCACTAATTTCTATCACAATCAGATGCTAATTAATTCTACATAGAACCGGTATTTGGGTTTTTGCCAAAATACCCAAGAAATAGAAGAATAGAAGATTTATTCGTTCGCTGAAGTTGCGGATTCCTCGTGCTCAATCTTCCGTTGTCGCGTTCCCTTTGATCGTTGATGCTCTAATTCCTCTTCCTTGGCCTTTGATGATGAATTTCCCTCTTCTAAGCTCTAGGGCTTCTCCCTCTCTCAAATCTCAGCACTTTAGGGTTCTAAGAAACATAATGTTCTATTTGTAGTCTCTTAGTAAGTTAATGACCTGTTTGGTTTTAGTTCAAAAGGGTTTTCACTTAATTAATGATTTAATCAACTCTCAATGTTTTAAAACTTAACTTTAAGTTTGGGTTTGCTCATGAACTATTCCACTCTCTTCTTGGCAAATTTTACTATCTTAACCTTGTTCATGAATTAAATGACCAAAATACCCTTAAATTTTCGAAATTTTTTGGTCGTTACATTCCACCTGGGTCAAAAAGAGTAAGTTGGACTTGATTACACTCTTATATCAGCAACCCCCAAGAATCCATACCTAGGTCACACTGACTAAGTTGTGCTTCTAATATGAACAACTAAAAGCCCTCAAGGCCTCCTTGCCTGGGTCACACAGAAAAAATTGGGCTAAGGTCTCCTTCCTCTCTGTATCATTACAATCATTAATGAAATATAAAAAAAAATTATCCGCAAAAATAAGCTGATCGAGGGTGCTTCGGCAGGTGCCTTCGGTCTGTTGATGACCTTCGGGTGCAAAACCCGAGAACATGCTTTCTGTCGGTGGGTCAGTTTCACCTGCCGACAGAGTCCAAAAATACAAATTTTGGTATTTTCGAGAAATACCCATAGCATCATCTTCAATCAAACCCATTGCATAGAACCAAACTCTAAATCACATTTATGAAGAATCCAAGATCAATCATGTAGGATCATGTAACACATTACAATCAATCATGTAAGATAGGAAAGCTTAAAATAACATCAAAATAACCCTCATAGAAAGTCGTACTCACAGTTCATGAAATTTTTGGGTTGGTTCTTAGAGCTGTTTTCTGTTCTTCTTCAGTCGTTCTTCACTTTCTCTTAAGCTTTTAGGGTTTAGGGAGGGTAGATCTCTTCTCCCTAATGCCGCCCACGTTTTTGAATATTCTCCTAGGTTTAGATCCTTTTGAAACTTTTATTTTTATATTATTAGGTGGGAAAAAACAACTAGAGTCCTAGTACAACTAGAAACCTTCTATTTTTATCTTTTAGGAACTCATATTAGATCCCTAGATCCTCTTTTTCACGAAATCTAATCTCTCTAGAACTTCTAAGTCTTCTAGAGTCTATTTTAATTACTTGGGCCTCAAGGAGATTCCATAGGCCCAAATACCCACTTAACTTAATTAACTTAAGCTTCTAACAATTTTATTAAGCACATTTCATTTCAGTTAAGCACAAAGCTAATTAATTAAGCCCAATGCTAATTAAATAAGCCTAAACCATGGATTATGCTCTTGTGTGTGATCATGTAGAGTTCTCATGCAAATCATCCAATCAAAATTCAAACACGTATTTAAAAAAAATTCAGGGTGTTACAAATACCCTATCCTAGACCTACAGATAAAGTTCAGACTTCAGAAAACTATCAGATCGGCATTTTATTGACTTCACTAGGGTTATAATGTTGTTGGAAAATTTTAGCAACAACAAAAACTGTTTAGAAGTGAAATAAAACGCTAGATAAAAAGGACTACTGCAATAGAAGATTGGAACAGATGGGAAAACACTAGAAATAAGAAGAGAGATGGATAGGGTTAAAGAAAGTAAGAGTAACTAACCTTAGATCTGACTTTTCTTGAAAACAAGAGAAGAGAATGGCTGTTATAACAGAAAACGAATCAAAACAAACTTACCAAAGTGTAGTGAACAAAGAAAATGGCCTAAGAATCAGTCCTAGAGGCTTCACACCTTCCAATCATAAGAGCCTAGGGTTTTCCAAGCTTAGGAGAACACTGAAACATCAATTTCATTCATTCGTATATTATTCTGAAAAAAAAAAAACGGCAGTATAAAAATCCTTATATGAAAGTAACGACCAGCCCTAGTAGTAATAAAAGGTAAAATAAAAATATGC
>JAUPMG010260989.1:0-20521 GCA_031762675.1 Pachysandra terminalis
AATTTTAGTGGTTATGATATACGATCCGCGGTCTAGCAATAGATCCTGAAGGTCATACCTCGTGATCCGTGCCTTTCTACCTTGGGATATGAGTCACCGGGATCTGGGGCGTGACATTGACTGAAACAATAAGATATTTAAAACAATGACTTAAACCACTTCATTTTTCTTCTATATAGCAGTAGTTTTGATAGGAACCAAATGGAGTTGTTGAGTTTGAGTTTAGCTCCAAATGGTTATTGTGTGCTTGTTGAAACTGTTGGAAATGGTTGAACAAAATTTCCATAAACTTAATGGATTAGCAAACGTTTGGTCATAATTGGAAAAATTTAGTGAAGATTCCATTTCACAGTGAATTTTTCAGCAAAATGTAAATGAAAAACAGAACAGTACAAACTTAGTATTAACCACTACCAACATTAGAGTACACTTGTGGCAAAGGAAGTGAACACACTAGATTTTTCACTTTCCAGCTATTGAAATGTGAAATTTTTCCAATTTCAATGACATCTGAAGCCTTTCTCTTAGTTGTTTTCTGTTCGTAACTTTGTGTACACTATTTATTAGTTGTTTTCTGTTGATAACTTTGTATACACTATCTATTAACACACTGATTTTCTGCACGATATGTTTAACTGATGCAATTTACATATGCAGGTAGTTTCACTTGGCTCCAGAGAATTAAGGTAGCTCTTGGATTTGCACGTCTCCTTGAATATCTCCATGGTTTCGAAATGCCATATGTGGTTCGAAATATCGATGCAGCTCATATAATGCTTGATCAGGTTCATTTTGTCTCTTTTCATCTATGTACACCTATTTTGCATGGACTCCTCTACTTTCCCTAAAGTACCTGACACGACATGGGTATGGGATCCACATTGGATCTTTCACAGCATTGCCCACTTTTTCTTTGACAAATATGTTTTTTTTATTCTAAACAAATGCTTTTTTTATCTTTATCCTATACTTTATTTTCAAGTTTAGAATGAATTTTATTTAAAAATTGATTTATACATAGGTAGTATCATATCTTGATGTTACTTAGCCAAAGTTCAAAATATGTAGTACATGGGCTTAGTCCCCGTGTCCAGTAATATGGGGATGATACTTGTATTATACCTAGACACACTAGCACCCGAGTCCATGTAACATAGTGCACACTGACTTCATAACTTCCTATTCTCTTTCCCAGCAATACTTCATAATGATGTTACAAGATTTGTAATTTTAATATTTAGGACGGGAACCCAAAATTATTTGACTTTGGACTGATGATTGGTGGACTTCTCGGTGTTATTACATATCAAAAACATTGTGCTTCGGGATCTTTTGGCTACATTGATCCGTATTACGCCTTGACAGGTATTTCACCTTCGCCTTGTACGTTTTCAATTCAAAAAAGCAATTAAGATCATTAGCGAATCATCATTTCATCATGGAGTGGTATATGAAGCACCATTATTCTTTTTTCTTCCCTCCTTGTTCTTGTACTTTTCTAGTTAGTAACTAAATTAGAGCACCTTAATATCTGATAAAACAATGTAAGAGAATGTAAGGAAGAAGATAAATTGAGGAGGATTGGACAATTGAGGCTTTAAACCTTGCCTTTTATATTTCTTCTCAGCAAAATTAAGGGAATGAACGAGTTATTTCACGAAATGTTAGGAATGATATAATAAGCATCAATCAACACTTTACAAGAATTACCAATAATGGCAGGAAGTGTGAGATCAACACCAAATAATATACGTTGTCACACGTTTGTAGCTTTGAAGGTTAGGATCACACGCACATGCACACATAAATACATATTTACGTGTATATATATATATATATATATATATATATATATATATATATATGTATGTGTGTGTACATAAATAAATATCTTTGTGTGTGTGTGCATACATACATACACACACACATAGACGAAAGGTTTTCTGCACCATCGCAACAGCTTCAATTGGTGGTTGTGATATTGCCATTTTGCCACTTGGAAAAATGATCTGGCTAATCCAGAGGGTCGATCCAGGCCATCCATCTGACATGCGACCCTCTAGATTGTCCATGTGTACAATATTTTAACCTATATAAACACCATAATATGTGTATTAGGTTTTACCATATGTGTTAATGGCCATCAGTTTTTTAATGTTTCTTTCGCTTTACTCAAAGAAAGATGTTTGTTTTAGGTGAGTCCTTTATGCCACGTGGAAAGTGTCTTTGGTGCTAAAGCTTTGGTATATGATCTAGGGCTAAATGTGGGGAAGTGGGTTCCTCAAATAAGCTTCCATGTGTGAGATACCTGTTATAACAGGTATCTCTGTAGTGTCCCACCAGTAAACTGGGACTCATATATATATATACCGTAGACATGCTTGTAAGATAATAGTAATACATCGTCGAATAAAAAGGAAAATTTCATAGGACATACATTAGACCTACTATAATGTATGGATCAGAATGCTGGGCAACAATGAAGCAACATATGCATAAAATGAACGTTGCTGAGATGGGAATGTTGAGATGGATGTGTGGGAAGACTAGGAAAGATAAGGTGGGGAATGAACATATTTGAGGTTGTTTGGGTGTGACTCAATTAGGAGATAAGATAAAGGAAAGTAGGTTAAGATAGTTTGGGCATGAAAAACGAAGACTTAGGGAAGCAGTTGTAGGTGTGAGAGAGAAATCATTGAAGACTCTAAGAGGAGGATAGGAAGACCTAAAAGGACTTGGATGGAGTCAATAAAAAATGATTTGCATACTCGTAATTTGACTAAAGATATGATTTTTAACATATTGAGATGGAGGAACAAGATTCTTGTTGCCAAACCTAACTAATTGAGATAAAGCATATAATGATGATGATCTTTTAAAAGAAAGGAATCTATAATACAATGTCATGTCAAAGGTTCGTTTTCAACAAGGATCGCAATTTGGCTGGAGATGCTTCCTCACCAAGGAATTAACTACAAAGGTTGGGTACATGCAGCTATTTCATCCTTTGCTTTTTTTTTTTTGTTTTTCCGGTAAAGACGAATTCTAATATCTAATAAAAGAAATAGAAGTGCACGGTGGCATGTTGAGGACAGATTATGTACAAAGGTCGACAAAACAAAAACAAAGCAATTAATTGCAATGAAAGCTCTACCATTGTTCCAAACAGAAAAAGGTCAAATATATTTATTATGAATAACATTAATGTGCTTGTGTGTGTGCGTGCGACATGGGCATGGACATGTGCGTGTTTGTGTGTGTATCCACATCACCAAGCATCTTCGTTGTGGGGATCCCAATAAAAGTAACCATCCTAACTACGCCACCTCTGATCAATCTATCAACAGCTGAAGTGGCATATGGGTAAATTAGATATTCAACCCATTCCTTAAGAATTGAGCCAATTGAACCGAGTGGATAAATCTCCATGGCCAGACTGATAGGTGCCCATCCAAGAATTCACAGTCGAGGAGCCACCCTCAACCTCAACCTCCAACAAAGGGTTGAAGTGTTCGATGTTAACATGAATGGCATGTGTAACATTTGCCACATCAGAAGACGTGTTTGACCTGCCCTCTCTACCATTCTGAATTGTACCAATTCCTGATTGGCCATGTGGCAAGTCAAATGCCATCACCTTTTCTTCAACCTCCGACCAACTCATGGAACCCTTATCCAGTGCACAGATCTGCAACCATTAAATGCCTTTGGTTCTAGCTTAACCATATACATGTCAATACCAATTTTAATCCAACGAACTGTGGTAATTTTAACGGGTTACACTCCTTTACAGTGATGTCCAGACCCAGTTTCTTCATCAATATTGATGAGACCCCTACAGAAGAAACAATTGCTGCAAATAACTTGTTAGACCTGAAAGTTGGAGGGATCTAAGCCAAGGAAACTGAGGCCTTAAAGCAAGAATCAAACCAACTCCTAATCACGATATCTTCCATCCATTTTAGAGAAAAAGATCTCATACTACATAAATGTTAAAAAATTTCAGCAGAAGGAGAAAGAATGAATGAAAGAAAAGGTCAATTATCAGTCCCTGAAATTTAAGTGATATTGATCCCCAACAATACAGATAAGGAATAGCAGATTTAATTTCTTGCATTTTACGAAGCTGCTTTTCTTCAATAATCTGTAGATTTCTCGCTGAATGTATTCCCCAACCACTTGCAAAAGGGTTGGTTCTCCATCATTTTATTTTCCAGCAACATAAGACACTCTATAGTATATCATTGGCTTGACCCAGATCAACTCCAACTTCTGAAAGACACTGTCCAACAACTGTTTGGCAAACTCATGGTGAGCTAAAAGGTCATCAACTAATTGTTCTATGTTCTTGCACATTACACATTGGTTGGGGATTATTCCATTCTTCACAATCAACTTGAAGCTATGCATGTAAGATTATGCTCTATTTATGTCGCTCATCCCGTGCTCCATCCCATGCGATGCCATTTACACTTCTTTCTCAAGTTCAAAATCACCTAGTTAACCTCTCATTGGTCGCATAGGTAAAATCTAACAAATCTGGCGTCTAAAAGGATTATATGCAGTTGCTAGTAAAAAACTGCACCAACATTTAAACATTTTCTTAAAATATTATCTGATGCTAATAATAACACAAATTTATATACAAAATTCATGTATTCAGAATATAACGCTATTTGTAATTGATAATAAGTAAATAATATTATGATTGAATTACATTAAGCACACACTAAACATTGATGTGTCTGTCTGGGGATTGTTGGAGGCTAGCTTTCTTTGATGTTGGCCAGTCCAACGTATACTTGTATACATGTGATTTCTCTATTTTGGATTTGGTCTTGAAGTTGTACTTGGTGCGGGATCCCCTGGTTGGGTTCAAAGCGTTGTAAGAATAGTTGCATTGAAGCTTAAACGTGCATCTGCACAACCTCAGTCTGGTGAGTTGGAGCTACAAGAATGAAGATCTTCTCTATTGTGTACTTCGATTGAGGTTGTGTTGGATGGAGGTTTGTAAGGCACTGAAACTTGTATTGGAACAGGGAGCCTCTTTCAAAATAATACCAGTATCCCCATTAGAGGCTGTAATTGTTGTGTAATCTAGCTCTATCGCTGGAGGCCTGTTGTCCATGGAAAGCCTACCTAGTTGTGGGGCATTGAAGTTTTCAGAATGGAGGATGGGATTCCTTCTGTCTACGACTCGGGGCTGTGGATTGCTATCTTTGAATTTATCGGTGAAATATGTGGAGGGCTGCGAGGTATCGATGTCCCATATGACTTCGAAGAGTTAGCAAGTGCTATTCTGCTAAAGGTTGAGGAAAGTAGAGCTTGCCGGATTCCTCGATCAGTCTCCCTCGATCTCGGTGGGCTGGAGAATGAAACATACATCGAGGTAGTACCACGAAAAAGATATACAGATATTAGGGTGATGGAGGTGAGGATGTGCATTGTGTCAACGGGGCAGGCTCATCTGGCAAGGAAGACGAGGTCTGGGGTGGGTCGGGCTGGTCATCAGACCTGACAACCTTAATTCAAATTGTGAAAGGTAAAGAGAAGGCACCATTAATATGCTGGAGTCTCGAGACAACAAGTGGGGAAACATGTGTGCAAGAGATTGAGGGAGGGATTGCTTGTAAAATTTCCTTACCAGATGGCAGGTTGACTTCAACAGGTGCCTGGGGGGAGGCACCCAAGGGCAAACAACTTTCGGTTGGGAGTTCTCCCCCAGGCAACACGTGGGGTGGTGGGGCCCTCTGCGGGCTCGAATGGAGGGATGCTTGAGGGTACGTTGTGTTTTGGGCCTATCATTGACGGGTCTAGTTCTGGGCCAAACTATGTATTGTCATCCAGGATCCAATTTGAAGGAGATGGCGGGTTTCATTTCAGTCCACGGGTTGGAGGCCCAATCGGGGACTCCGAGATTGCGCATGGGCCTTTGATGTCCCAAAAAGAGACTTTATATGAGTCGATGGCAGGGACGCAGTCAGCAGGAGAGGGCTTGGCCATGTTTGTATTCATGTGGAGGTGCGCAGTCGGAAATGGGAATATTAATTGCTGATCTAAAAGCCCAAATGGAATCCTTTCACTAGGAATTAGCTAGTCTTCGTCTTCTGCAAATGAATTCCTTAGTTGGCAGGGATCATGGAGCCCAGATTTGCAATGGCGATGAAGATCCATTACTGGAGGATGGCAAGCTGTCTCCTTTGGGTGGGGTTGATTCATTATTGCATACGGTTGGCTCTAGTACTGCATTTTGAGTTGCTAGTGATAATGTTGAAGGGTTTGGTTCGATGTTATCTCACGATGAGGTTGGGAAGCTTCGGGCCCCAAGGATGGTGTGTTTGAATGAATCCAGGTGCATCAAGGAGGTGAATAGAAAAGTGTTGGAGAAGGAGGTAAGCCTATCATTGATTCTGTTGAAGGATGAATTTGGAGTGGCATGGAACAGTGGTGTAATTGATTCCTCCCTTCTCTCGCACCATGTAAAGCTCAATCTGGGGCATATCAAGCTATCACGACAAGTGTTTTTGTGTGGGTGGTTTAATTCTTTAAGCTGAAATCATATGGAGTGTTGCTGAGGAGTCAGATGTCTTTGTCCCCTCCACTTCTGGTAAGTACAAGTCACAGTTTATGCTTTAGTTTTGCTAATCCAGTTTTAGGCGTCCATTCCTCTTATACGGGTCTAGCTGCTGGTCAAATAGCAGGGGGTTATTTTCTGCAGGTGGAAATGATCCTGAAATTTATTTTTCACGACCGTATGGTAGTGCTGCTAGCTCTATTGCTTCTCTAATTACCATTGAATCTTTTGATTGTGAAATGAGAAGCGATGTTCCTGAGGTTGGGAGTCCAGTGTTGGGTAACATGACAAGTGAGTGGAATGCGAGCGATAGGGTTGAGTCGATAATAGAAAGTATGGATGAATGGGTGGGTGTGGAGGATATCGCTAAGTTATTTAGAGTATCATTTCCGACCGAGATGGAAATCCCATCCCGTTGGCCTCGACGGTGAGGTGGTTTAGAAGGAATAGATTGGTCAGCCTCTTGGGTGTTCCTTGCGAGCTAGGAACGTGTCGTCTTGTTTGCAATGTAATAGGAGGAGAGTGTGGGAGCTTAGACCAATAAGTGATCAATGAGAGTTTTGAATTAGAATATTAGGGGCCTTGGTAGAGCTCATAAGAGGAAATCGGTTAGAGAGCTATGTACTAGGGTCAATCCTGTTATTGTTATCCTTCAAGAAACAATTCATAATAGTTTGGTTAGGCAGTTATGGAAAGTGAGGAACCTAAAATGGGGGTTGCTTCCCTCATTAGGGGTGTCCGGGGGTATTCTTGTCATTTGGGACACCGAAGAGTGGGTAATTTCTTGGTGTCTGTCAAATTCATAGACCTAGATGATCGTTTTGAGTGGGTTCTTACAGGTGTATATGGTCCTAATTGTAGGGGCGTAGGGCGGTGTTCTAAGAGGAAATAAGGGAGATAAGAGATGCATGGGATGGTCCTTGGTGTCTGATCGGGGATGTCAACGTGGTTAGGATTCTGGAGGAAAGGAATAGTGTCTGTACAGTTGATCGTAGTATGAGGAACTTCTCAATTCTCATTCGGGATCTTAGTTTAGTCTACTACCCTATAAGTGGGGGGGTGGTTCACATGGTCTAATTGTCAGGAGAAAGCCATATGGTGTCAGTTGGGCAGATGTTTGGCCTCGTCTTGTTGGGATGACCACTACCCCTCGGTTACACAGTCTGTTCTCGAGAGAACCTCTTCAGATCATTGTCCTATTCTCATCATTACTGATATCTTGAGGCGGGGTCTTGCTCCTTTTAGGTTTGAGAACATGCGGCTTACATCTAGGGACTTTAGGGGGAGAGTTGGAGAAAGATGGGCTGAGCGGGTGAATAATAATCGAGATTAGAGAGGATTCCAATTTATGCAATCTCTGAAACAGCTGAAAATAAAAATAGGAGTGGAATAAATGGGAGTTTGGCCACCTAAGTACAAGGAAACAAGACCTCGCCGATGTGATTGGTTGTATTGATTTTGCAAAACAACATAGGGCTATTTCTAGTGATGAATTTGAGGAGAGAAAAGTGGCCAAAAGTCAGTTAGAGGTTTTGCTTAGGCAAGAGGAGAATAGGTGGAGACAAAAATCTAGGGCTACTTGGTTAAAGGTGGGTGATGAAAATACTAGATTTTTTCCATGTAGCCAATGAGACAGCAAAGACTAATCTAAGAGCGGGCCTTCAGATTTCAGATGAATTAGTCGAGGAAAAAGGTAGTGTCGTTCAGTGTTGTATAATGCAGAGCAGAAGCACTGCTTTGATGTGTCCAATTTAGGCGGGTGTAGATTGTCAGAGCATCAGGCTAAGTGGATGGAGAGACCATTTGAGGATCGGGAGATTAGGGATGCAATATGGGAGCTGGATAAAGACAGCTCCGGGTTCGGATGGATTCATGATTGCCTCTTTCCATGAGTGTTGGGAGACGGTGAAAAATGATCTCTTAGTGTTGCATGAGTTTTATGAGGATGGGGTAATTAACAAGGCAATGAATGCAACATTTATTGCCCTTGTCCCTAAAAAATTAGGAGCCAAAGCTTAAGGAATTTAGGTCAATTAGTTTGACCAACACTTTGTATAAAATCATTGCAATAATTCTGGTTTCAATGATTAAAGTGGTTGTGGGGGACTTGGTGTCTTTGAATCAGAGTGCTTTTCTTGCTGGCAGATGTTCTGTGTAGTTTTCTAGCCAAAGGTGAGGATCTAGGTTTCATAATGTGCGGATCCTCTGTGATGAACACACCCTGTGATGGGCGTGTGTTGAGAGACATACACGAGGGAAAAATGGTAATTTTGCCCTCATTTTGAGATCAGAGGGGACCGGGTGTGCATCTCTCACTTACAGTATGTAGATGATACATTACTATTTGTACATGCGGAGGAATACCAAACTTATTGGCTCAAGTCAATCATCAAATGTTTCGAGATGGTGTCGGGATTAAAGTTTAATTTGGCGAAAAACAGTCTTGTAGCTTTGAATATGTCTCAGGACAGGGTGGGGGTATTTGCATCAGTCCTAGGGTGTAGGGTCCAAGAGTGGCCATTGACATATCTAGGTTTACCTCGTGGAGGAAATCCTTAGTCTCTTAGTTTTTGGGATCCAGTAGTGGACACGGTAAGTAAGAGGTTAGCTTCATGGAAAAAAGGTTATCTATCACTTGGGGGGCAAAATCACTCTCATTAAGGATGATTTGGCCAACAACCCTATTTACTATTTGTCTCTGTTTAGAGCTCCTTGTAGGATTGTGAAGTGTCTTGGGAAACTGCAAAGAGATTTCATAACACATCTCTATTGGGGAAATGGCTTTGGAGATTCAACATGGAAAGAAATGCATTGTGGCGGAAAGTCGTTAAAAGCAAATTTGGTAGTCATTCCAACGGTTGGGACTATAATCCATCTGCTAAATTTTCTAGTGCCAGTGTTGGGACTTGGGAGAGATGTTTCGTTTTTTATCCCTATCTTTTCGTGTCATGTGCGGTTTTGTATAGGGGATGGACGTCGCGTTCGATTTTGGTATGATTTGTGGTGTGGGGGAGTCCATCATTGCGGTCCGTTTCACCCTTCTTTTTAGAGTGGCCTCTGCTAGGGATGCTCTAGTATTTGAGGTCCTATCATGGTTTGCTTCTGGTCTTGTTTGGAACCTAGCTTTCTGTTAGGATTTGCGTCCCCCAGAGTTGCTTGAGCTGAGGGACTTCTTCGTCGATCTGGGGGATGTCTTTATTGGTTATGAGTGTAGGGATTGTAGGACTTGGAGTCCCTTTTTCGGTGAGTTCCTTCTTTTCGGCCTTCCGATCGCATTTAGTTAATCCTTGTTCCTTCCCTTATTGCCGTGTTTGGAGACCTTTTATTCCTCCTAGAGTCAAGGCATTTATTTGGACAAAACTTCTACATAAGATCAACACTTGTGACCACCTACAAAGAAGGCAGCCGTCTTGCGCGCTATCGCCCCATATGTGTGTCATGTGCAGAGAAGAGGGGGAGTTAGGTGACCATTTATTCATCCATTGCCTAGTGGCTAGGGTGATATGGACATTCTTCTTACGTTAGTTGGGGGTTTGGTGGGTCCTGCCATATGAGGTGGGTGCATTATTAGCTCAGTGGAGCTTCCCAGGATTGAGGGAGGGAGGCAAATTGATGTTCCAGGGGGTGTGGCATGCGACTCACTGGGTTCTATGAGGGAAAGGGAAATTGAGAGTGTTTAAGGACAGGAGTAGATCGGCAGGCTCGATTATTGATGCTATCTTGACTTTGGTTTGCTCGTAGATGGTGGTTTTTTCTGCCTTTAGAGATGTCTATGTCAGATTTCTTGGTGGGATAGTCATAGGTGCCTCTAACATCAGTTGCTATATATAGTGACTTAGTGGTAATCCCCACCTGTTGGGATCGTTAAAGTGAACTTTGACGGATCCTCTTTAGGGAACCCGGGGATATCAGGCATTTGGGGGGGACCATGGTGGTTAGATTATCCATGCATTCTCGGGACTGGTTGGGTTAGGCGATTGAGTTGTTGGCTCTTCATACTAGAGTTAGGGAGGCAATTCGAGTGGGATGCAGCCAGGTGGTGGTCGAGGGGATTCAGCATCTGTGATCTCTTGGATGATTGGGCCAGTTTACTGCCCTTGGCAGTATTTTCATCTCGTCAGGATGGCTAGACATTTAGGTGGATTGGTTCAGGCCTCATTTGTGCATACTCCTAGAGAAAGCAACAGTGTGGCTGACCATTTACCCAGTGATGGGGCTGGCAGAGACGATATGTTTATGGGCGTACTGTGACAGAGATAATTGGTGATGGAGGGTGATGTGCTTCATGGGCTCTGTTTCTGTTGTTGCTTTTTTTTTTGATAATTGATGCATTAGATAGAAAAAAGTATAAGCAAAATACAGACCATAAGCAAGAGAAATTCAAGCACAAGGTCAAAAAGGGAGCAAAAATACAAAGGAAACCAAAATAAAATCAAAAAGTCTCTAGTAAGGTCTCCTCCATAGGAATGCCTGCAAAAAACTCATTGCTTCTCATACCCCTCCTAGCCAAGGTTGCCGCCATCCGATTTGCCGTATGAGACACTAGATGGAACGAGATGTTACATTTGCGACCCAAAGACCAGACCAATCGGACCAAATGAAGGACCCTCCAATCACACTGCTAGATTCTCCCTAACCAATCGACTACAGACTCAGATGAGCACTCCATTGACAGTCTGTATCCTCTCGCAATGGCATATCTCAAAGCTGTCCCAATAGCAATAAGGGTAGCACGCTTTTCATCGCCTCTCATCCCAGGCCCGAAAAAAGCAAAATGGATATCCCCATTGCTATTTCTAAAGACACCACCCTGACCCGTAGTATCCCCCGTATCATTAGCGAGACCATCCACATTTAACTTTACGATTCCAGCTAACGAGGGATCCCAAGCCAGCTGTAAGGAAGTCGAAGCACTGTCACTCATCAAGATCCTATACCAATCTCTCTGAATCTGCTCCACCGTGAACCCGCTGAAATGAGTTCTCATAGCTACCCAAGAAGTAACAGAATTAACAATTCCTTCAATAACATTGGATGTCAGAAAGTAACAGTCCTGAAATATTCTCTATTTGCGTTCCTTCCAGATATGCCATAAACTAGCTAGGAACACCGCTCGATATAAGATATGACCCCTCGTCGCCAAACCAGGAAACCTCCACTGAGTAAATAACTGGCATAAACTTTTGGGCATGACCCAAAATCTCTTTATAGAATATAGGAAGAACCTCCAAACCTCAGTGGCCAACGTACAGTGGATAAACAAATGGTCAATCGTCTCATCTGCCTGTCTACATAAAATGCACATGTTTGGTGAAATCACCAAATGCCTCATCCATTTCTGGATCATGTCAGCCGTGTTAATCCGATAGAGTAAAGCAGACCACACAAATGCCCTAACTCTAGGGGGGCAGAAGATGACCACAGAGACTGGGTAGAGAAAGATATCGGATGCCCCAATTTATTAGATCTAAACTGATTAAAAAAGGATCGACACAAAAAAACTCCTTTGCGATCCAGAGTCCAGATCCTCCGATCCTGCCACTCCTGACTCACAAAAACATCCCGAAGAGAATCCAGCAGAGAGGACATCTCACTCAACTCCACTTTCCTAATACATCTACAAAGGGGGAGGCCAGAATCGGACCAATCAAGGACCTCATTCACAAAGGATGACTGACATTGAACAAGTCTGAAAATTCTAGGAAACTGAGAAGCAAGTGGAGTCTCCCCAAGCCATAAATCATGCCAAAAAGATACAGAAGACCCATTACTGACCTCGAATCAGATCAAAGACAAGAAAGAAGAAGCTAAGGCGAAAACAGCTTTCCACGGGCTCGAAGCAAAGACTCTAGCATTGAGGTTCAAATCTCTCCCGTCATGTTGAGACCCATATTTACTAATAATTACCTTGCATCACAAACATTCTCACTCATCATTGAACCTCCAAAGCCATTTAGCCAGTCGAGCCGAGTTACGATCCAATGCTTTACCTAAATTCAAGCCACCGAGAGACCTGTCCTTGGACACTAACTCCCATTTAACCAAGTGATCTCTATGCTCCCGACTTACTTCCCATAAAAACCTACGCTGTAACTTCTCGATATAAGAAGCCACCAACCTAGGTATCCGAAAGACCGACATGTAGTAGACAGGGAAGTTAGCAAGCGCTGCTTGAATAAGTGTGATTCTACCCTCCAAAGAAAGGTAAGTTCTTTTCCATCCGGATAACCTCCTCTCGACCCTCTCAATCACTAGGTTCCAAAATGCCAAAGACCTAGGTTTCCCCTCTAAAGGGATCCCAAGGTAAAACAAAGGCCACTCGCCAGTCCCACATCCAAAAGCATCAACACATTCCTTCAAGTATTCCTCTTCCACATGAATGCCAGACAATGTTGTCTTTTCAAAATTCACCTTCATACCAGACACCATTTCAAACACTCTAAGGATACTTCTAACCCATTTAACCTGAGCAATATCCGCTTCCAAAAACATAATCGTATCGTTTGCGAACTGAAGGTGAGAGACCTCCACCTCGTCCCTACCTACCCTAAAACCTCCAACAACTCCCATCTGTGACGCCCTCCCTAAAAACCAACTCAAGACATCCCCCACCAACGAGAACGGGAAAGGAGACAAGGGATCACCCTGTCTAATAGCCCTGGAAGAAGATAAAAAATCATGAACGGACCCATTAACCAAAAAGGAGGAGACATTTCGAAGACAACCCGAAATCTACCTCCTCTATCTCCCCCCAAAGCCTTTCCAAACCAAGATCTGATCCAAAAAATCCCATTCCACCCTATCATAAGCTGTTTCCAAGTCCAACTTAATAACAATCATCGGATTCCCTTTTCTAAACCTGTCATCCACACACTCCACAGCCACCAATATGCTATCAATAATCTGCCTTCCCTTAATAAATGCGCTCTGCTGCGGAGAAATCAAGGGGGTAATAACCAGTCTCAATCTAATGGAAAGAACCTTAGCAATGATTTTATAAAGACTGGTTGTTAAGCTTATAGGCCTAAAATCCTTAATCTCATCAACACCAGGTTTCTTAGGAATGAGGACAAGAAAGATGGCGTTTGTAGCTCTGTGGACAATTCCACTTTCAAAAAATTCATCAAAGACTCTCATAATCTCACTCTTTACAACATCCCAATTTTGACGAAAGAAGGCAATTGTAAAACCATTTGTACCCTGTGCCTTATCCCCTTCTAGTTCCCACACCACACTCCTAATCTCTTCTTCATCAAACCCCCTTTGCAACCATTGACTTTGATCCTCATTCAATCACCCATCTTCCCTAGTTTTCATAACAAAGTCAAACAACTTCTTGGATCTGTAGAGCTTTGAATAGAAATCAGATAAAGCACTAATGATACCTTCCTTAGACTCTATTCTCTCATCACCCACCTATAAGCTAATAATTTCATTCGACTTCCTTCTCCCATTAGCCATTTTGTGGAAAAAGCTTGTATTTCCATCCCCTTCCTTTAACCATTTGACCTTGGATTTCTGTCTCCAACTAATTTCTTCCAAAATCAATACTTCTTCTAACTCTTCCTTGGCCTTCTTCCTCTCATCTACCTCATCAATCCTTAACAATCCCACCCCTTCATCTTGATCAATTTCCATTACTTTCCTTATCAGTCAATCTTTCTGGATCCCAATATCACCAAAAACCTCCTTATTCCAAATCTTAATTCTGGCTCTCAAATCTCTAAGACTCCTCATTAATCTGAAACCTGCCCAACCATGATTGGACTCAAAGCACTCTTTTCACCAAAGATCGACAGATCCCTTAAAATTAGGGTGAGATAACCACATGTTCTCAAATCTAAAGGGAGAAAGGCCACGCTGTCTACAGCAAGTATTAATTTGAATCGGCCAATGACCAGAAGTTGTCCTGGCAAGAAGCCTCTGGGTGGTATGAGGATAATGATTGTCCCACCCAACAGACACCAAACATCTATCCAATCTACAGCAAACGGGCGGATTTTGACGATTGGACCAAAATAAAAGTCCACCGAGGAGAGGATAATCGACCAAGTCAAGATCCCTAATAAGTGCTGAAAATTTCCTCATGCTTCTAGTAACTCTCACAACACCACCACTTTTCTCACTTACAAACCTAGACACATTAAAATCACCAATCCAACACCAAGCCCCAGACATATACCCTTGGGGGTACCTAATCTCATCCCAAAAGGCCGATCTATCCCTTGCTTGATTGGGGGCCATAGGCTGATGTTAGACCCCACTCAAAGACGTCAAGACCATACTTAAACTGAATAGACAGACTAAAACGACCCTTAAAAACCTCTCCACTGCTAACCGAATCCATATCCCACACCACGAGGATACCCCCACACGAACCTATAGCCGGTAAAAAGTCCCATCTACGATTTCTGTCACCCCAACACCGTCTCACCAAAGCTTGACTGATCACCTCCTCCTTATTTTCAATTAATACCAGTATATCTGGTTTGACACTAAGACACATAGCCTTAACCGCCCTTTTCTTATCTGCAGTACCTAAACACATAATATTCCGGCTTATAATTTTCATTGATCACCACAAGAGACCCCATTGATACTAACCTTAAACCGATCAACAGCCTCCCCAATAGAGACCGACTTTCCTTCGCTATCTCGGACTTGGTCTAACACCGTGTCCGCAAATAGTGTCATTCTACCCCCATTCCCCTTCCTCCGTATCCTCAATACTATTGGTCCCAGAACTGTCTTCCTCTGTATCACTTACATCATCATCCTCCTCAGATTCACCAATACTAGCGTCTCCCGTAATACCCTGATGATGGGTATCAACGTTCTCC
This sequence comes from Pachysandra terminalis, assembly GCA_031762675.1. NCBI lineage: Eukaryota > Viridiplantae > Streptophyta > Magnoliopsida > Buxales > Buxaceae > Pachysandra > Pachysandra terminalis. Next base: position 15,415 of record JAUPMG010260989.1, read on the forward strand.
TCATCCTCACCAACCCTAACGTCTCCGGTAAAAGCCTAATTATGGGTAATACATTGGATCGGACCCTCTGGCTAAGTATGCCGCGGAGCATTTAGAGAGTCGAAGCCAGACAAAACTTTCTGCTCTGCAAGGATATTATTAGCGAAAATGGAGTCAACAGAACCAGAGAGAGATTTGGTCTTACGCAAATTAATCAATGCCTTACCAGAAGAAGCCTGCAATGGACTGGACCGAGAAGGATTCAAACTAGATTTAAGAGGGTGACCTGCCATTAATTTAGCAAAACAGTTGTCGAAGTCTTAACGGTTGCTTGTGCTTTAGACTAACACGGCCATGCCCCGAAACGGATTCAGAATCAGGTTCTCTCACCACAACAATCACCTTATTGCTTGTCCCAATGCCATTGTCAAGATGTGATCTCGCTCTCGTAGAAACTCCCTTAATCGCCATTTTCTTCCTTCTGTAAACTTTATTCACCTGCCCTGATTTTTTACCGCCACGGCCTGAAGATGGAATAGCATTAGAGCAGGTGGAAGAAAGTGCCCAAAACTGTTAAACGCCACCATCATCTTTTGTTCCAAGCTTTCAAACCTTGAACAAAAGGATTGCATCGATTTAAAGGCTGGTTCCAACATCTTATCCTCAACTTCATGAATGGACAACAGCGTCAAGTCCTTCGACCCCTTCCTAATAGACGCAGCTGAATCCGCCCCATCCTTGGCGCCGAAATCCCTGCTCCCATGCCGCTGAATAGCACCCCTTTCCTTATCACTCGCAGACGAAGGTATGATGCCGTTTTGTACTACTAAAGGATGAAGATGATTCCCCAGCCCCACCGTCTGAGAAGGTCTTGCAGAAGCGTGACCCTTACCGTTCACAGTCGCACTCAAAGAGAAGTCCCCGCTGTCGCCATCTTCACCCCACGTTAAGTCTAGGGGTCTGTTGCCCCATGATATCTATTAGGGGCTTGCTTGCTTTCTTTTCTTTTGGTTCTTTTTGCTTGCTGTTTTTGTCCAGGTGCCCATCTTGTGCGCCCGGTTTTTACTCTCCGTTTGGTTACCTGTTATTTTTCCATCTCATTATCAATATAGACTCTTGGTTATTCATTAAAAAAAAAAAAAAACAGTATACTTGTATACAGGGTGCGTGTCCCACTTTATATTTATATAAAAACACTGTTTTACTGATAAGAAATGTTGAAAACAAATTCATAGTTGTTAAACTCAATACATTAAAAATGTAAAGTGATTCATTATAATCCAAAACCTTTAATTATTCACACAATATTTCAACAATTAGTATATTTCTAAGCAACATAAAATTCAACCTGAAACATGTATATCTACAGTGAAAGTTATGGAAAACAGGGTTTTTTCGCAATTTTCCAAAATTAGAGGAATAAATCTTGTGCATTCGCATGAAGAGATATTGTAATTGATGCATTTACACATGATCGAGGCTTTGTTGCTTATGCTGCTATGCATAAGTGTACAAGAAGAAACAATAAAATGAAGGGTCTAATATGTTATCTGGATCCAGTATAAGTTTCCTATTTTGTTTCATCGATAGGAGTTGTAAATCGGAATATGTCGGTTTGAAATATACTAAGTGCAACTATTTTTGACCAGGAAAAACTCGATTGGAAGTACGAAATATGTGATTGTAGCGTAATTGGAGGTGGACGAAGAGAATGAAGATTAAACACGTAGTTAAATTCTGATTTACCAAGCTAGTTCTTAGATCTAGGAGGCCATAATATGATACTGTAAAACTGATCCAAACTCATTGTTCAGAATAAAGAAAAAAAGAAAAAGAAAAGTTGCTGGAAATTCCTGATTTATGCTACATGTGAATTTTCACAGTTTCTGCAACAATTTGTATGTACAATGGGGTGCATATAGTATCCATCAAAACACAATACTGTGAATGCAGCCCTTTTATAGATTTCCAGTAGACTTTCCTACAGTCCTATTTCACTTCAAGGTTTTGACAAACAATCCCAAGTTCTGCGGTAACTCTTTAACTCTTTTCTAATCCTATAATAACTGTTAAAATATTTTTGACTTTGCTAACGAATTCCAAACTCTAACTTGATTTGTTCAGTAAATAAAAGCACTAACAATCATTTCCTAATCTGATTAGGACAACTTATTAAATCACTTGAAACTCAGTATAAATTTTAATATACATCTTTTACAACTATTTTTCACCCCATTTTTTGACTGTTGCCTTCTCTGGTTGTTCTTGGATTTTTCTTCCTTTCTGTCTGGATTTTTTTTTTATTTTTTTCCCGTTGTAGTTGCTAAATTAAAACCCATTACTTGAAGAGAACTCGACTTCCAGTTCAAAACTTCAAATCCTCGTCCAAACCCAAAGCACAAGAACCGTTCTTTAACTTATTGTTTCTGGATTGGGTGTCGGGCCCCTTCAAAACTGATATCAACCAGTACATATCAGTCTTGTGTATTGGTATTGACCGATACCAATTAAAATACATCGGCAAATTGACACATATCAGCGGATACCTTACCAATAGGTTCATATTGGCCACCCTCAAATCTAATATGACTTCACCGTATCATATCAGTTTCGTCCGATCTTTTAAAACTTACCAGCAATCTTCTGTAGCTGTCCACTGAAATCTTGATGGCTTACTCTTGGCTATCCTCTCTCCATTGTACAAGGTATTATGTGATAGTTCCACTACAACCTATTCAAAAAAAAAAATTGCCTCAGCAATGTCGCCTATGTTCTTTGGAATCTCATTGTTGAATAGGCAACTTATTCAACCATCAAAATCTCCAGGTCGAATTGAGTTACCTGAGTTATGTTGATCAGTTTCAATCTTGTACATGGCATTGGTTTCATCTGATATTTGCAGGACATATTCATGAATCATGATAGACCTCTTTGTCATGACCTTAGTGTCATCAATGGATTTTGTCCAATTGTGCTGATAAATTGTTGATTTGGCATAATATTTTGTCGAATAGAGGAGAAATTAGGGACCTTAGCAACCAAATAATTTTTCAATGAAAATTAGAGTAAACAGGAGAAGGGTCACAATTACGTATTAAGAACTCAAAATGTTATAAAAGCCAGTCATATGCTCCAAGTTAGATGAGAGTTGCATGGACATGGACATGGACATGGAGTGGAAATTAATAACACATTGATTGGGGTGTCCGTCTCAACAAGCTAGGGAAAAACATGGATCTTTGGACAAGTATAGAAATTAATATTTTACAATATACATTGGTATTGAATTAAAATGGTATGCAAATTAATTTCATAAAATTATATGATGTGCATAAATCACGCGTCATGTTTTTTTGGGGTATTTTTGCTTCCTAATCTTGGATATATAATTGCTAAAAGTGACAAGGAATGGTTATAGAATGTTAGTTGACATTATGCAGATAAAAGGGAGAGCAACTTTTGAGTGCCATACAAATATCCATAGGGTGTCAGAAACCGATGTGTGTTTGTCAAATACGCTTCTTTTGTTTAGGGTGTCCATGCAACAATGAGAAAAAGTTTAAATGCCAAATCATGTACTGCTAGGTGTCAAGGGCTAACCTTGTGTATGTAAGCATAGTCGTGGCTCTAGCATGTTGGGTACACAGTTTGGTTGGTAGGGTGTGCTTTGGTTAGAAGTAGCTAATTCATGGAATTTTTTAGCATGCAAACAAGGGACATTTCCATAGCATATACATGTCTAAATGTGATCGTCCATGCGAAGATGATTGTTTGATTGGTGTATCCTTGCATGTGGGGTCCACATGGTTCCAAGGGCGTTGGGGGCAAGGTTCTCTTGCTTAGTCATAGTTTATAGAAGTATGTGCTAGTTTAGACGGCTTGAGTAAACTTGCTCAGAACTTTGAAAGACCGTAGAATGATTTTAGCAATAAAGCAAAGTTTTCGTCATAGCTGCATAGTATCTTCTTCAAGAAGGGATGGTGGTAGTTGTCCCTGCATTGTGTGTTGTACACCATGAGATAAGTACTCCCGAAATGGACTTGGATGTTCCATTAATTTCTCGTACTGAAGTCATCTTAAAGGGCATCATTAATGGAAGATCCAAACAAGTAGGAAATAGACATATTTTTAACTTGGCTTTGAACATCTTGATATTAATTACCTCACCCACGTTTAGCAATTTTTTCATCAACAAATGAATTTTCAACCCCAAAACCATTTCAATCGAAGATCACACTTGAGATTTTGCGATTGGTAGAATGGTTTTAAATGTCAATTTCGATGAAAATTGCACACCTTTGGAATAACGAAATTTTGGGGGAAATTACGCTATTTCGTGGTCTTTCTTGGAATCTTCCACTTCACCGTACTCCGATGACAGCTGATGTGGAGGAGGTAGCTTGTCTTTTTGATCTTCATCGTCATACTATTGTTGTTGATTCCTCTACTGACTCTCGGGTTTGGTGTCCTAATCCAAATGGGAAATATTCTTGTAAATCTTTTTCTTCATGTACTTCAGGATGCTAGAAATGACCCCGATCCTCTCTTCTCCACTTCTCGTCTTTGGGGGTCCTGGGTCCCTCCTAACGTTAGAGCTTTCATGTGGACTTCCCTATTGAATTGGATTAACATTGCAGATAATTTGCAAAAGAGGAGAAAGTTCATGGCTTTATCACTGCAGGTTTGTGTTATGCGCTTGAAAGATGGAGAATCTGTGGTTCATCTATTTCTCTCATGTGAGTATGCTACTTATTGGGGTGGAATGGGTTCCCCCAAGGTTTGTGAGAGATCTTCTTGTGCAGTGGTTTTTCCCTTCTCTTGAGAAGAAAGGGTGACTTCTTTATTAGATTTTCTTTTTCTCTATCCTTTGGGAGATATGGGGTGAACGTAACAAAAGAATTTTTTATGGTTGTTGGAGGAGGTCCAGTTCTCTTATTGGCCTCATGGGGTCTACGGTTGCTTGGGCTGGAGTGCTTCCGGAAAGTATGTTTCCTCCATGGATATTGTATGTAGGGAATCTGTTGCTGGTTTGTAGAGAGATTGTCGGGATGGGTTTCCTGTATTTTGTGGGCTTTCTTCTGTATTTTAATGTTTTGTTTGTTTTTTCTGGTTTTCTTTGTTTGGTCTT
>JAUPMG010260998.1:0-20520 GCA_031762675.1 Pachysandra terminalis
CATTTAGTATAGGTTACTTGACCACTGAGTATTACTCTGTGAGGATGGGAGAGAACTGTATATCTTTCCTTATATATTTTGCCACAACTGTACACATTAGCACACACTCGTATATTACACATTGCTCACTATCACACACTTCTCAAAATGCTGGAGCATGAGTGATTACACTTCATTGTAGGTATACAAATTCTGGCTTTCAGCTTATGCATGTTGTTTTAATGTTTTCAGGTTCAGGAGCATAGTCGTAAAGAGAGAATCCGGAATGGGTAGCGCACTCTGATTGAACATGTAATTTAGTCTAACTTTATATGTTAATTTACCTAGAACTTGTAAATTTTTAGTTCAAGGTGTAGTTAGTTACTTATATCTTACTAGAACTAATCGAACTTCCGCTTACGTTTCAATTTGGGTAGCCACTCTCGTAGAAATACGGGGTGAGGGTTACGCTTGGACTGGAAAACCTATGAAATAGGAAATTTTCAGTTCGGGACGTGATAATGTATCATTTCAATACTACAGATATAATTGGGATGCATGATCTTGAATGTAAAAGCATATTAGATTAGAGATCTAGTGAAACTAGATTGAATGGATGCTATGTTGTTTGTTTAATGATTTACATGCTAGAACTAAGTTGTTGAATGTTTGAGTGTTCTTGTATGTTCTTATAGATCATGTGTAAGTTCTTAGATCTATAATTAATTGTTGGTTGATTTACTTGTTTAGAGCTGTAGAATAAAGTAGGTTTTGTGTATATGATGTATGGATCATATGAATATGTTATAGAGATAGAAAAATGAAGGTTAGAACCTTAGGAAAACTTAGTTTTGGGTATAGGCACAAAGCCCTAGTTGAAAAACCCAGAAAAGTGGCTCAAATTAGCTTTCGGTAAGAGTCCCGGCAACTAGGGGTGCAACTCGGTTCGGTTTGGTTCGGATTGACCTCAACCCAAAACCAAACCGAGGTTTATACATATTAACCCGAAACTGAACCGAACCAAATTGGAACCCGAAAATGCTAACCCAAATCCGAACCGAATTAGTTTGAGAAACCCTAAACCCGAACCGAACCGAACTGAAATTCAGCGTTTGGTTCGGTTCGATTCGGTTTAACTGAGGCTTCAATCTCTAACCAAACCGATATAATTCGGTTTTGTAATTTCATAACCAAAACTTTAGAAACCAAATCCAACCTGAACCGAAGTCGGTTTGGGCCGGTCTGGTTTAGGGTTGAACCGACCCAAGTTGAACCCCTAAGATATATATATCAGTGTAATTCATCAACAAGTGATTGGTCTGATGGTGAGGGGCTTGTATAGGGTTGAACCCCTAAGATATATATATATATATCAGTGTAATTCATCAACAAGTGATTGGTCTGATGGTGAGGGGCTTGTATACCCTTAGATTAGGTCAATGGTTCAATTCTTCCCCCTTGCATATTTTTCACACTTATATTATATATGTTGAGTTTCGGTTCGGTGTATAAGAGTGTATTAAAATGTTGGGTTTCGGTTCTGTTCGGTTCGGTTTAGAAAAGTGTAGCAAAATGTTAGGTTTCGGTTCGGTTCGGTTTAAAGGAACATATACAAATGTCGGGTTTCGGTTCGGTTTAACTGGAGTACAAACCCAAAACTGAACCGAATTGATTCAGTTTCGAATTTCCAGAACCAAAACCGAACTGAATTTATAAAAACCCAACCCAAACCGAACCGAAGTCGGTTCGGGTTTGGTTTTAGCCGACCCAAGTTGCACCCCTATCGGCAGCTACCGACACCTACTGAAAATCCCCAAAAAATAAGCTCACAAGACATTCTACCGAACCTCGGTAGGATATCTACCGAATGTGGATTATTTATTTTATATTTTTTTTGGCTTCCATTGTCAGGTAGGAACATAATGATCCAAGTTTGAGGTTAATCCGATTAGTATAAAAATAGTTATGAATTAAACACTGACGATGTATCAAAACTGTAGAATGCACTTTAGTAGGAACCTCGGCAGGTACCGAGGATCTACTGAGCCCCATTTGAGGTCAAATTTTAGGAGAAGATCCCCAAGTGATTTGTACACATGCGCCTACGTTGTTGGTATGTGTGCAAAAGTTGTAGAATTGATTGAATCTTGAAAGGTATAGAGGAAGGTCATACATTCAGGAATATCAGACTGTTTTGGATGGAACTTGAGGTGACATCGACTCTAATGATTTGGATATGATTATAGGACCACAAGATAGGATCATAATGAATAGAAATTGTTACGTAGGAATTGATTGGTTGAATGGTGCTTATGACATCCAATGCTAACTTATGTTTGACTTAAGTTTAACTTATGTTTGACTTGTGTTTGACTATGATAATGAATGACTTGCATATTGTATGAGGGTACTATGAGTATCTATAATTGTGAATGTTGTTTGTGTTTGAATGATTGAATGACTTGAATTTGTGATCATGGATATGTGTGCTTCCACCATGGGTGAAAGTCCCTAAAGGAAAGGCATGAAATGGGTGTATTTCCACCGTAGGTGAAAGTCCCTAAATGAAAGGTTTGTACATGTGTATCTCTACCCTGGGTGCAAGTCCCTAAACGGAATGTAAGTATACTGGTGTATTCCACCATGAGTGCAAATCTCTTAAGGAATAAAAATGGTGGCATTCCACCGTGGGTGCAAGTCCCTAAAAGAATGAGTTACTGATACAGGTGTGTTTCCACCGTGGGTGCAAGTCCCTAAAGGAATGGTACAGGTGGCTTTCTCTGTAGGTGAAAGTCCCTAAAAGAATAGTTGTTACTGGTGCATTCCACCGTGAGTGAAAGTTTCTTAAGGAATAGGAATGGTGGCTTCTACCGTGGGTGCAAGTCCCTAAAAGGATGGGTCGTATGGTCGTGAGTTGGATTGAGCACGTAATTGGGCTAAGCCTGGTTGCACTCTGCATTGCATTGCACCCCATCTCACTTCATATCTGCATCATACACTTGCATTGCATTGCATATATTGTTTGAGTTGACTGTGGTGCATATTCATTGTGACTTGCTTGAATTGATTGTGATTGTGATTGAGTCGCATTGGTTGTAGCAAGGTGGACCTTGTGGTTGTTGGCCGTAGCAAAGTGGGACCTTGTGATTGTTTGGTCGTAGTATGGTGGGACCATGTGGTTGATTGGTAGTAGCATGGTGGGACCATGTGATGTTTGTTTGTAAGCATAGTAAGACTATTGTATGATATGTGATATGTGTTTATGTGAATGTTGGTCGTAGTATGGTGGGACCATGTGGTATTGGTTTGTGAATATAGTGATACTATGTATTTGTTATGTGATATAAGTTTGTGTGGTTGATTGGTCGTAGCATGGTGTGACCATGTGTTGTTTGTTGTGAACATAGTGAGACTATGTGATTGATATGATATCTGTTGTTGTGTTGAATGGAGGGACCATGTGTATGTATGATTGTTTTGGAACATGGTAGGACCATGTAGAATCTACTTAAACATGATGAGATCGTGTGGGTAGTGCTAACATAGTGGGACTATGAGATTTGTGAACTGTTAACTTGTTATGACTTGATATTGTATGGTTTCCATATGAATAGAGATTTCATATGATGATTATGATAGACATACTATTATGTGAGACTTTAGTATGATGTAAGTATGACTCACATTTGACTGTAATATTATATGATGATTTGAAATGCATGAATGAATCGTATCGTTATGCATGCATAAAAGTAGATATTGTAGTTTCATTGGCTCTCTCTACTAAGCTTCGGCTGATCCTTATCTCTACAGGTAATCAATATGTTTGATCTTGACTCGTTGGAGAGGAGATGGTGTTTGAGATACTTTGGCTTTTGAGACTACTTGACTTTACTTTTAATTAGTTGTGATTTATTTTGGTTTGACCCCTGGAGGGCAGAATTGTACTAGATATTAACTTTACTTTATTTGTGAGTAATAGCTTAACGTGTTTAGTTGAGCAATGGTTTTAAGTTTGAAAGACTTCTGTTGGTGTTTATATTTTGTTGTGACTCTGATTCAACCGGGATTGGGTTGATTATGTGGTTGGTTATTCGTATCAATGTGGTGGATCCGAATGTCAGTTCCTTGGAATCCTCGAGATCCTATATCTCAGATTTGGGACATGACACCCTTCACATTGAAGCCCTTACACTTAAGCTATGCCAACAAGCCCTTAATTAACATGCTTGATTCATCTTATTTAACCAGTATTAATATTCCATACTGTTCAATTGGTAATCTGACTTTCCATAGAATTAAAAACCAAAGATGTACAATAATATTTGATGTTTGGTGCACATTCAACAATCTATGGCATTCATAAATTGAGATTGAAAAACAAAATTTCACTTTCATTACACTTGTTTATATATGCATCTCACACAGCTAAGCTTAACCTATCTAAGTCCCCTAGAAAATGCAAGCTGCATTCAAACAATGGGAAAAAAAGACAGTTATTTTTTATGTATAGAAAAGAATCTATCAAAGCTTCCTCTAAGTACAAATAAATGGTGTAGATCAGAGACTGTATATGCTACCTAAGTTCTTGCACGAACAAGCGGCGAGTGAGGCGGCATCGGAGAGTGAGGCGACGACATAACGCGCGGCGTCATGATCACCTCGTCGCATCTCCGAGAGGAGAAGCTGAGTCGAAGGTTGCTCCGCCAACGTTGATTCTTCACTGGTACTACTACCTCGGCCTCCTTCCCTCGAAGCACAAACGTTTTAATCCTCCGAAGAGCGACTTCCATGGTTTTATCATCCATGTTTGCAAAGCAAACCCTAAACCAACCGGCCTCCAAGCAATGGAACGATGATCCCGGCGAAACATTTAGCTTGACGTCGTTGATTATCACCCGCCATAGTGCCGTCTCGGCTTCGACCGTAGGCTCCTTGAGGAGGTGCCTCAAATCCATCCAACAGAAAAGACCAGCATTGCTCTTTAGACAACCAATTCCTACTTGAGAAAGGCCACAAATGAAGGACTTATGCCTCATGGCTAGTCTCTTTGCACTCTCAGAAAGGAAATTATCAACAAACTCATCATCTGTCAGCATTGATGCAATTAGGTATTGAGTCTGCGACGAAACTAGACCGAAACTCGACATTTTCCGGCCGCAATTCACGACCGTATCATTGTACGAGTACACGATCCCGACCCGGAATCCGGGGAATCCCATGTCCTTAGAGAGACTGTACACAATGTGGATGAGATCCCTATTGCATTCTATGTCTTCTTCTTGTATTATCTCTGAGATGCTTATGAAGCTAGGGTTGCTGAAGACAGTTGCTGCATAGATTTCATCACAGACTAGATGGATGTTCTTTTCATTAACAAATCTTACTAGGCCTCTTAGTGTTTCTCTGTCTAACATTGTCCCCAATGGGTTTGATGGGTTGGTTATGAGCAATCCCTTCACTCTAATATTTGATTCTTGAGCTTTCTGGTATGCAGCTTCCAGTGCTGATTTGGTGATCTTGAAATCCGTCGCGCTCTCGCAGTGAACCGGGAGGAGTTGAACTCCGGTTCGCCATCTCAAATCTCGGTCGAATCTGCATTATTGCAACACAAAAACTGTTAAGTTCAACTGATCATCGAAATCACAGAAATTAGAACCAGTACTACAAGCTTCAAAAGTAGTGATTAGGTCGTTTTCTTGTCTCGGCGATCGCAATTAATTATTGCATTCGGCGGAGTACTCCATTGAGGCAGAAATGGTTAAGTAGCAACAGATTCTTGATAAAATTCACAAAGAGAATCCATTTTTTTTGAAGGGAAGAATTGTGTCATTTTCATCTACCCACCAATAATTCAAGCCAGCCCAATATAAGCTGGATATATGGGTGGTGATGTATCAATCAATCAACAACATTGCATTGGTCAACTTCTAACAATCCATTTGAAATTTTGAATTGGCTTTATTCTAGCCATTAATTATAATTCCATAAGAAGAGTATATGCTTACCCTGGATAATAAGGCGAGGGGACCAGGAAAGCATCACCAGGATCAGCCAAACAGAAAGCGATTAGCTCGTGAGCTCCGGTGGCTCCACCGCTCATAACTATGCGATCGGGGTCGAATGTGACCCTACCTCCTCTCACTCTCCCCATAAACTTTGCAACAGCCTGGATATACATTAACAATCATTAAATTAATATAACCATCACCATCACTATTACTAATACAAATATTAACAATTAAACAATGAAGAAAGTGATGATGTTTAGTACATTTCGGAATTCCGGCAAGCCGTGATAATCCTGAAAGATCGCGATATCCTTGAATTCGTTTATTCCTTCGGCGGTGCATATAGATGCTTTCGGGTTCCTCTTAATCCAATCTTGAATCAAGTCAAAGCAAAGCTGCAAACATGAACAATAATACCCAGAAGATTAACTAACTGTAATTAAGTTTTGTGTCATTTAACTCCAATATCCTCCAAAAGAAAAAGAAAAAAAGAAAAAAAAGATTAATTCTTGGTGAATTATCCTAACCTGATTTTCTGCAAGACCCATCTGAATAACTCCATTAGGATTCTTGGTAAGATGGAAAGGATCAATGTCATAAGCCTTCCATCCATCAAAGTAAGGAGTGTCCTCTCCGTGTCCGTCGCCGGATGCTATCTTTGACAAGAGGTGGTGGTGATTATTGCTCAAAGTGAACACCATTGAAGTTCTTTGAAAGCTTAACAGTATATACTAAAGCAATTGCTATCAATGCAATGTGAGAGACAGAAACCAGAGAGAGAGATAGAAGAATTTATAGAGATGGAGCAAAGGAGGAGAGACTGATTCAAACAGCAGCCAAGAAACTATAGAAACTTAATTGTCCTTTGGTATTCAGTCTTTAGTCCCCAGTCGTAATTACTTGCGTGTTCTTCGGATTATGAACAAGCAAAACACGTGAGGAATAGATATATAGAGAGAGATGGAGAAACTGATCAAGTTCTTTAGCGGACTTTGAATTTTTTGGTTTGAGACTGTGAGAAGTTCTTAAGTAATGAGGACCATATATAATGGTTGTTCAGTTATGTTTGTTGGTCTTGAAATGAGAAAATACCTGGTTCTAAGCATGAAGCTTCCCCAGAAAGATCAGCAGATCTACCAGGTTTGAATTTTTTTCATTTTTTTTTTATAAGTTTGTGATGTGAGAGGAGGAGGTGGAGGTGTTGACTCATGTATGTGGTGGTGGGCGGCTTTTGGACTTTCCTCACCATTAATTCTTGTGTTTGAAAATTGGGGGTAGAGAGTAATTGCATGCATCGTCATGAGGTCATGAGTGACCTTATTTGTGTCCTAAGTCACTGGCTAAAATGAGGGAAATTTCTTAGGGGTACCCTACACTCCTGGGGACCATTATGACTGGAGGTGCAACTTGGGTCGATAAAACCCAAAACCGAACCGATCCAAATAGAATTCGGTTTGGTTTAGTTTGCTAGATCTTTGGATCGGTTTTGATTTTGAAATTATAAAATTGAATTAAATCGGTTTGATTTTGGGTTGAAACCTTAGTTAAATCGAATCGAAATCTGAACTCTAGAATAGATTTTTTTTTTTTTTTGTGTAACAGAATCTCTCTCTCTCTCTCTCTCTCTCTCTCATTGCATTAACCTGGCCTAACCCAACCCAAACCGAACCAAAATTGGAAAGTCCATTTTGATTTTTGGTTAACCTTCATCAATATCGATTTGGTCTTGGGTTGATATCAACTTGAACTAAACCGAACCGGATTGCATCTCTAATCATGACAGGATATCGATCTAGATCTCACCCAGATTGGTCTGATCGAATGATCACAGTCGTTGATATATATCGTTGATTCGTGGTGGTCTATGATGGTTAATGGTCAGTGTTTTGTGAGTCAGATCAATATCAGATGGTTATGATCAAACTGTTTTAATGGGGTATGTCCCTACTGCGGGACGTTGGGCCCACTTGGGAAATGGGAATATCCCAAAATTACACAACATAACAATTCTTATGGTGTAGTGCACTCTTAGCAAAATCCCGTTTAAAACTCTGTTTGTTTTCAAAAAAATATGTTTAAAACTCTGTTTGAATCACAATAGCAAAACTCCGTTTGAATCTTTTTCATTAGCTTTTATCTGTAGATGTGTTATTTTAATTTAGAAGTTTAAGAATTTTTTTTTATTAATTTTTTTTATCTTGTGCTATTGTGATTCAAAGTCTACCAACGCTCTAGACTTACTATAGAATAATAATAAAAAGGCTTTTAATAGAGAGATGTACCAACGCTCTAGACTTACTATAGAATAATAATAAAAAGGATTTTAATAGAGAGATGAACTTTATTTAGTGTTTTATTTTTTATTCTATTATTAAATTGAAAATCTTTAATACTACATTATATTTTTATAAAAATAAATATTTGTAATATTAAAGTTTCTTATAGTAGTCAATGTAAATTATTTAGAATTATAAATTAATTTTTTGACTAATAATATAATATCTTTTAAAATATATTGATAATTAACTGATAGTTTCACTTTTATGTTCACGTTTTTTTCATTTTATTTTTTTGTATCTCTACCGTATTAAACTCAAACAATTTAATCAACGTATTTTTTACTCTTTTGTTTTATTGACCGTTTTTTGGACTTCATCTTTTTAAATAAAGACCGTATTAAACTTGATGTTTTATTGTCTCGTGTTTTTGCCTTCTCACGTTTTGTTAACAATGGCCTAGAGTAAAGTCTTAATAGGATATGTACCTTTGACTATTTTACCAAAAACAAGTATATCCCTTTGACTAGAAATCGAAATCTGAACTCTAGGATAGACTTTTTTTTGGTGTAACAGAATTATACTCTCTCTCTATATATAACATTGTATTAACTTGGTCTAACCTGACCCAAATCGAACCAAAACTGAAATTTGAGTTAGATTAGTTTGGGTTTAGGGTTTTTCATTTTCAATTTGGTTTGATTTTCAGGTTAGAAAGTCCGATTTTATTTTTGTCCGGAGTTTAAATCCTACTATAAGCACTCGTGGCCAAGGGTCTACCTTTAATGCTCCAGCCCCGAAAGTGGATTAGTCCCACACCTCTGTGGGTGTGGGGACACCACGTGGTTAAGACCAAAATATATATATATATATATATATATATATATACATATATATTTTCTGAGTTACTTGGAATAGACAGTTTCAAATGAATTTGTATTGTATGGTTGGAAGTTGAGACAGGAAAAAAGCAAATTTTACATAATAATTGTTCAAATGGCCAAACAGCACCTGAATAGTCACTTCAGCAAAGTCTACGTTTTAAAATATGACTTATAAGGGCCTGTTTGGCACAGCTTCTTCGAGTGTAGAAGTGATTCTTGGGCCTAAAAACGCTTCAAATAAATAAATAAGCGTTTGATAAACCAAAGTGAAAAGCGATTCCACAAAAATGGCTTCATTCAAACATTAATTCTTTTGAAGTTACTATTTCCAGCTTCTTAAATCACGTTTACGAAAATCAGTTTGAGGATTAATGAAATATTATGTCTTATGGTCTTATAAGCTGCTTTAAAATTTTTAAAATACCTATTTTACCCATGTTATCTTCACGAACAAAATTTCTATTGCATATAGATTTCCTACTTTCCACAAACTTCTCATAAATCTAACTTCATATGTAACTCTCATCTTTTATTCCTCTGAAATAAACTCCTAGTGACTATAGATTTCCTGCTCTATACAAACTTCTTATAAATCTAACTTCATACACAATTCTCATCTTTTATAAAGTGCTTCATTAAGAATCAATTTTAAATGAATCGCTTCTCCTTCCAAGAAGCAACATTGAACATTTTTTAGAGATGGATAGACTCTATTCCTACAATTTTTATTCACTTTTGCATTGTTGAAGGATATCTTTGATCTAATTGAATCCAATTTTCACTTTTTCATTGAAGAAGGATATCTTTGATATAAGTTGATCCAATTGATGGATTATCTCATGGATTGATGATGATAAAATAAAACCAATTGACCCTTAAGATTTTTTTTTTTTATTGGGTATTGGTAGCAAAGTTTATTGACCATCCAGAAGCCTATATTAATAATACAATACAAAGTGTTGATCAATATATTAATTACTTGAGTTATACAACATGGCTAACCAATGTGGGGGTTGTTAATTAATGAAAAATTGGACTTGACCATAGAAAAAAGGGTCTCATCAGATGGTCTATACAAAAGTTCTTGTTGGGGGGATCTAATGTATATCACCCCATTATTTTACACCTGACATAAGAGTCCCACTTGTTTGGCGAAATACTTTTAAGAAAATAAAAACTTTGTATAAGCATGTAAAAGCTTATATGGAGAATCGCATTTCTTTCTGTGTACTTTCAGTTAATTTTAAGGTTGTCAATTAGTTGAGCTAGTTTGATTCGGGCTCTGGCTCGTCTCGTATGAGCGAGCTTGAACTCTATAATTGGGCTCACAAGTTGAGCTTGAACCTGAAAAAAAACTCATTATCTTAACGAGCTTGAGTAGACTCGGCTCGGTTTGTATATGAGATTACACATATTAATATTAAACATACATACTAATATATTATAACATGTAATAATAATCATCAACTATTAATGTATTTGGACTAAACTAAGCTTTTTTTATGAGCCAAATTAGACTTTTTTGCAACTTGAATTTAAGCCGAAAATATTTTAACGAGCTTGAACCGAGCCTAAGTCCAAAAATTTTTAATGCGCCTGAGTTAAGCCCGAACCCTGTTCAAAGTTTACGAGTCTGAGTCAAACTGGACAAAGCTCGGCTCGACTCATTTACAGCCTAGTAAATCCCATGTCGCATACCAAAGTTTTAGTCTCAAAGACTTTTTTTTTTTTTGGTAAAGATACCAACAATAACTGGATTGTCCATATCC
This sequence comes from Pachysandra terminalis, assembly GCA_031762675.1. Lineage (NCBI taxonomy): Eukaryota > Viridiplantae > Streptophyta > Magnoliopsida > Buxales > Buxaceae > Pachysandra > Pachysandra terminalis. The sequence goes on from JAUPMG010260998.1 coordinate 10,920, forward strand.
CAAATTCACATTAATGAATAGGGCTGTAAACGAGCCGAGATTTGCCCAGCTCGATTCAAACTCGTAAATCTCTAGCAAGGCCCATGCTCTGTTCAAGCTTGTTAAAAAAATTTAGTTTTCAAGTTGAGCTGAGCTTTGTCTAGACCGAATCAGGCCCGTAAAAACTCGACTCGCAAAAACTTCGACTTATAAAAACCTCGATTCGTAAAAAAGCTTAAATTTGTACAAGTGCATTAATATTATAGTTGATAATTATTATTATTATTATACATAATATAATTTATTTAATATTAATACATAATATAAAAATATAAGAATATAAACATATAATCTCATATACAAACCCAGCATAGCTTTAGTCAAGCCGAATCTACCTAAGTTCAGCACAAGTCCGTTAAGATAATCAGCTTTTTTTAGGCTCGGCTCAAGCTCAGCTCGTTGACTGTCCATTGACGAGACCATTTAAACCGCGTGATCCTATGAGCCATTTCAGAATGGTTGACATAAGTTGGTCAACACTCAAAAAACAATAACCATTCATTAGATTAGGGTAGAAGGATCGGACGGTTATAGCTCTGTATGTTGCATCTACGATCTAAAATCTGTGATCACGGTAATACGATAAAACCCGAACTATCACATCCTTTCTGGTATCGACAGTTTGAAATCATTGACGGTCAAATATTTTGGTCAACCATATCGGTGGCTTTTTGTGTATATTATATATATAATATGTTGTATAGTCTTCTACCATAAAAAAAAAAGTTGTTGTATGGTCAGCTTGAAATATATCTTACTTAGTCTTACGTTTCCAATTAGACCCACCTTTCTGGTTGTCTTCCACTTTTATTTGAACTGTTTTCTTTTTTAAAAAGTCATACAATGAATGCTTGACACTGACAGCCGAAGCTTCCACCATTTTATTTAGGAGTGGTGGTCAAGCAAACTCTGTTCGGCTACAATAGTAGCGGAAGCTGCGGAACTCTGACATGGTGTTAAGGGTACGTTTGGATTTACAAATAGAAGCATTTATGGCTTGCAGGAATTAAAGAGTTTTGATTCTTTGAAATCTGATTTGCCCTTAAAAGTAATCCGTGTTTGTCAATTTTAGGGTACGTGAATAAATCAATTAAATTTTAATTTTGCCCTTAAAATACTTCTTTCTACAAACAAGCTATTGAGGTTTTGTCTTTCATTGGAATTTTTTTTTTTTTTTTTTTCTTTCTACAAGCAAGAACGTAGAGTCAAAGTAAGAGGATTTTTTTTCCTGTTCTCTTTCTACAAGTAAGAACGTGGAGCCAAAATTGGTGACGGCTTTTTCAATTTGTGCATAAGTATGATTATTTTGTTTTTCTTTTGATTTTCTTTCAATTACATGTTTTAATTATTTTTAGTTTTATTGGATTTGAAAATAATCAGAATATATTTGATTATTATAAATTTTTTTATCTTTTTTATTATATATGTTTTTGAGATTTTAAGACTTGATACGATTGTGAATTAGTTCTTATTGTTTTATGATTGATTTTATTTTTTAACTGTTTAAGAAAGAATTTTGTATATCGTTACAAACTTCATAGTAATAGTTGCATTATGTGAGTATAATATGCATAAAAAATATTTTAAAATATAAATTAAATGAAGGCATTAGAAAAAAAAGTCCATAATCCATGAAGTACATATACCTGCAAATATGTAAGTCCATTGAGGTAGATTCTAATAATTTACTAAAGTGATTCTGATATTTTTATAGTCCATTAATTATATGTGCAATCTAGAATCCCTTTTCATTAATGTTATGTAGTTTTTTTTTTTTTTTTATAATCCTGAACACTTTTAAAACAAAGAAACAAAAGTTTCTTTTAACAATCTTGTATAATTGTTATACAAGAGAAGTAGGGTTTAGTATATGCAAGGATATAGTATGTATGTAGTTGGTTGCAAGGCAAGGCTTTAATTAGGTAAGTAAGCATGTGGGTTGTTTCTTTGTTTTAAGAGAAGCATAACCTATTTCGGTTTAAATAAGTTTTCCTTGTTTTTTTTAGTTCTTTTCTTCATTTTTTGGGGATTCTATCAATCATATTTATGTATAGTGCATCATCAGAAATTATACTAGACCAAAACCTATTTAATAGTGCATCACTTTTGTTTACCTCACTGCTTACTAGATAGTCTAAGAAAGCTACAATTATGAGCAGCTTAAAACATCTCAATAGCCCTTAGCACCATGCAAGTTAGGGGTGCAACTTGGATCGGTGAAACCTGAATTTGAACCAATCTAAATCAACTTCAATTCGGTTTGATTTTAGTTTGTAGATATTTGGTTTGATTTTGGTTTTCAAAATATAAAACCAAATTTAGATCAATTTGATTTTGGGGTTGAAGCCACGGTTAAAGCGAACCGAATCAAAACCCAAACTCTAACATAAATAAAATTCTAGAGCGAACAATACCAAACCTATTTAAACCGAAATATAGTCTCTATATTAGAAGTTACTTGGTGTTCATTACATTAGAAGTTAATAGCAAACCCCTTCAGTAGTTTCTATATGGTGTTCATTAGAAGTTAATTATAACACCAGTTTATATATGGATATAAAAGACAGTGGCTAAAGGCCAACAAGATGTATACCACTTCAGTAGTTTGTTTGTAAAAAGAATTGTAGGGCAAATCTGAAATCAAATTTTCTTTAATAACTTGTGTGTAGAAAGAAGTATTTTAGGGGAAAAATTGAAATTTATTTGATTATTTACGCACCCCAAAATTGACACAAACGGATTACTTTTTAAGGTTAAAACAGGAATCAAAACTCTTTGATTCCTCCCTAAGTCACCAGAACGCAGAGCGGGTGCGAGAGCGAAAGTGGGAGCGAGAGCGCCAAACTTGACAATAACTCGTGGTCCAGAGCACACATATAAACTATACTTCATGTACTAAGATACAACCGTATTTATCAACATAACTTAACCTTTTTTCAAAATAAAATCCACTTGTTTTTGTACTTTTCTAAAAAAACATCTAAAATAACAAAAATATTGATTCTTTTTTCAAACTTTAACCCTTAAATGTTTTCAAAATATCCTAAATTACTTGGTTTTATCATTTACTCCTCTTTTTTCAAATTTTAATCCAAAAATATTTTAAGAATATCCTAAATTATCTCGTTTTTAAGTTTTAAAAATATCATAAAGTACCTCATTTTATGCATAAATTTTAAAAATATCATAAAGTACCCGTATGCATTTCGCCCAATTCACGGATTGACTTTTCAAATCCGAGCGGAAAGTCAAATCGCGGATTGGTGACGTTCTCGTGACTTAGATTCCTCCAAGCCTTAAATGCTTTTATTTGTGAATGTAAATGTATTTAATCCAACGGTCCTCTTAAAGCCATATCAGACTTCCGTCACTATTGTAGAGGAACGGGGTTCGCTTGATCACAACTCTTTACTTAGAAGGACAACTAAAATATTTGCCACGTGGATTTTCATTTGTAGGCAACTGGTAAACATGGTGGGGACCATAACTTATGGCAACCGTTGACTGGTGAGATAGAACCTTTTTTTGTCACGTGGGAGAATGATGATGTGGCAGATGCAGACCCTTCGTCTTACAAGGGGGCCTTCTAAATTTGCCACGTGGATGATATTTCAACTCATAAAAGTTCTTTCACACATGGAAGCTTATTTGTGGAACCCATTTCTCCACGTGTAAATTCAGTTTAAGGACGCGGATCCTCTGGTATGAGCCCCGTGATATCCAGCGTGCTAGGCCAAATACACCGGAGGACGAAATGGTAATTTCGCCCTCATAAAGTACAGCACTCGAGGATGAAATTACCATTTTGTCCTCGGGTGTATTTGGCATATCACCCTGGATATCGCCGGGGTTCATAACAAAAGATCCGCACTCTCAGTTTAACTATTGGTCACATACCAAGTTTCAATTTTAGAGAAATTTGCCACGTGGCATAATGAGCTCACGTAAAACTAACCTCTTTCTTTATGTAATACCTAAGAAACATTAAGGTTGCGTTTGCCCGGCTTGTGCTTTTGGATAAGCACTCATTGGATAAGTGACTCAATGGGGCACTTATCTAAAACAACAATACGCTGCTTACTTGAATAAAATAGTATTTGGTAAATACATTTAGTTAAGTACTTATGAAAGTTTAGGGGTAAAATAGGTATTATAAAAATATTACTAAAGTTTAGAAATAGCTTCCTGTATAAGTAATAAGAGAAGCTGCTCTCAACAGCTTCTCCTTATAGGTAGCTTTCCTCTACTGTTTATGGATAAGCACTTACCCATTAAATGTTACCAAACATACTTTTAATTTTAAAAAGTGCTTTAATAAGCTATAGGCTGAAATAAGCACTTATATAAGCCGGGACAAACGCGACCTAGAAACTGGATGGCGATTGACACGTGGCAAAACTGTACACATGTACTATTGGGGCTTATATATGATAAAATATTGTACAAATGGAACTGGCCAGATCATTCTTTCACGTGGTAAAAATGGGACCGGGATCTTCTGTGCTAAAATCCTGTGTGTTGAGGTGTGTGTCGTGACACACACCGAAGGTCTCATGAGGGAAAAATTACAATTTTGGCCTTTGGTGTGCGTCACGGCACACACTCAGCACACGGGATTTCAGCACAGAAGATCCGCATCCGTAAAAATAGCCCTGTTGCAACAATCAATGAAAGCTGTTGTGATAATGCAGAAATCCTTTCCCCTTTGTTTTCATAGGAATGACAGAAGAGTTAAAGTCAAATATCCAAAAATGGATGTCTGTTGTAATGAGTTGAATAACATTCTGTCATCTAATTATTTTTACCTTAAAACCTCTGTGACATGGTTTTGAAACACTAAATAGTAGCAGAAGATTAAAAGAGAAATAAAAATGAAAAAGTACCATGCTTATTTTCATATTATTTTTGCTTGTTTTGTTTGTGTGTGTATGTTTGTTCTAAGTAAGTGACATGGTTTTGAAACTCTAAATAGTAGCAAACGATGAAAAGAGAAATAAAAAAGGAGTAACATGCTTATTTTTATCTTATTTTTGCTTGTTTGTGTGTGTATGTTTGTTCTAAGTAAGGGACAGGTTTAGTTACGGTAAACAAGAACACCATCTGCTCTATGAAACTTGTAGGCTCCTCGTCAAGTATATATATATATATATATCATCATCATCATCATCATCATATATATATATATATATATATATATCGAAAGAGAGAGAGAGAGAGAGAGAGAGGGAAACAAAAGATCATAGACAGCTCCTTTTTATTCAATAAGAAGCAAAGTTTACAAGGAGCAACTACCAGAGTAATAATAACCACTGGTCTAGATGATATTATCACACAAGAAAGGTACTAATTTCTCGACGAAAGGTTACAAGATGAGATGGTTATTGCAACCATTATTAAGGACAGGCATCTTAGATCTTTGTAAACCATCATGTTGAATAATCGGAGCTCTTTACACCGTCAAACTTCCGTAGCTTCTCATATGGTTTTCTTGAGACCTGACAAGAAATGTTGAGATTCAAGTAATATAGTAGACAACAGCATATATACAAACTGAAGAGATGAGACAAATACAACTATATGTCCATAGACAGCAATGCATCCAAAATTGTCCTGTTCTTCATATAAAATCATACAAAGTGCTTTGGTGTCTTTTCTTTTCCTTCTTTGTGTGTGTGTAATCGATCATGTCCAAAATGATCTTTTTGTCATCAAGTGAAACTAAGCTCTTTTGTTTTCTTTTTTTTTTGGGTGACATGGAACCCCTGACCCCACATAATGGGGGCAGGGTAAACCCCAGATACAATACCCCACCCGCAAGGACCATAGATCAGGTAATCCCAGGGATTCGAACCTTGGACCTCCAGTTCCTGAGCTGGAGAGCTTACCAGTTGAGCTCGATAATTGTTTGATTTTAGTTTATGTTTCTTGAATTTTAAGATGATACAATAGTTCAACAACAAATAATGGGTTTCAAAGAGTTAACTAGCATGGATTTTTTTTTTTGGCTCATCATGAAGTCTATCCTTATCACTATCGATTAAGCAAAATTGATAGAATAGCTTTCTTTCAGAGAAAAGATCTTCCCATTCTTTTTTCTGTTTAATTTTTCAACATCTGAATTTATTAGAGATAGTGGCTCATGTTCACTAGTCTCTAGATCCAAGAGGAAGGGACCTGAGGGGCCATGGAGTATGGTAAGGGTACATTGGGGATTTTCCCTTTATATCAGGTAGGAGTATAAATTGTAACCCTAATTCATTATTTGACATAGTGGAAACTTCTTCTCTCCCATGGACGTAGGCTTTGTCGAACCACGTATATCTGTGTGCATTGTTTTGATCTTCGTTTTATTGTGTTTATTATTATTGCTTGATCCTGACCAACAAAATCATTGGTTAACAAAATAAACTGAAGCTTTGTTCATTCCATTCTAACAGCAGGATTGGTAGCAAAGTTTATTCTACATATACTTATTTGTATATAGTTGTGTGTTTATATATGTGCAAGTGTATTTTGGTATAAATATTCTAAACATTGTAACTCATCATATTTCTAAGGAACTTATCATCCCATCATAGTTTGTTCATTGTAACAGTGTAATCTCTCATTAAGGAGGCAAGAGAGATAGTATTGATTTCTTGACTTACCTGATGTGAAACCGGTGAGAAGCGACCCGGGCCGGTGAAGTCATTTGGAGAGTATGGTAAGTATTTTCCGGGGGAACTCAATAAAGTCGGCAGTGGACGTGGTGCCTGAATATACGGGGAAATGGGAGAAAGCAGTATTGGAGTAGGATGATATGAAGAAAGTGGAGATGCTGCCAGAGTTCGCCATAGGAAACGAGAAATAGATGCTGCTCCGGCAGAGTTTGGTGATGATCTCCTTACAGGTTGCATATTTATACTAATTCTGGCAACAAAAAAAAAAATCAGAGATCCTCCAAATTAGTAATAGCTAAATGAAACAAGATATAACAAAATAATGTAAGTGGTTGCTTACTTGTTGTGGACGTCGACATACTCATCAGTTTCATCCAATATTTCTTCCTTCAAAAGCAGAACAAAACTATTAAGTTTCCTTGACATGAAATGATTCAAAGGCCATATAGATTGGGCAGTAGTTGGCTCTGCTTGTGCTTTTGGTCAAGTAATAAGTGATTGAATAGGGGCACTTATCCAAGCTGCAATAAGTTGCTTACAATAAAAATAAAAAAATAAAAAGAGAAAAAAAGGTGTTTGGTAAATACATATAATTTAAGTGCTTTGCCAAGACAAAATGATGGGAATTATCTCAAAGCTTGTGGGTAAAAATGTCATTTTCAAAGTTTTACTAATGTCTAAAAACAATTTCCTTATGGCCAGCCTTACTCTACTGCATATGGGTAATTGCTTGCCCATTTAATGTTACCAAATGCACTTATATATGGCGTAAATTAAGCAGAGCCAAAAACAGTCTTAGTTTACTATATATATATACCTAAGAAGATCAAATGGTATTCAGAAAACTATAGAGATAAATACTACTACTATTAGTAACATTCTTAACCTGTAGTAACTCTTCAATAACATCCTCCAATGTTATAATTCCAACAACTTCATCTAATGGGTAGTTGGGCAGGAAATCCAAATTTACATCATCTTTCTCTCCTCTTTCCCATTTCTTCAATTGTGGATACAAGTTTTTGTCTTGTTCCACATCATTCCTCAACGGTGGACTCTGAGTTTCAGAGACACCAGAATAATGTGCAGAGGATGCATTGGTAATAACATCCAGTCGCTCATTCAAAGTAAAGTGAGAACTACTTCCTGCAAAATCCAGGTCCAGCACCATAGAAGCTGCAAGTTACATCTTCTTCCTAAAACTTAATTTTCTTACAAGAGATTTAAACATTAACAATATAGACTGTTTATCATATTATTGTTGTGATGTGGAGACTGATGCTACTGAGGCATTCTGGAAGTACTGATGATCCAGCCACCCACTCCGCCGGTTGAGCTAGGTGCTGATCCCCCTGGGGTTGCAAGGGGGGGGGTCAGTCTGAGGGTGGAGGCCCAGGCCCGAAGTTTTTGGGGGTCTAGGGGTATAATGATAATTTCACTTTCTATTATGTTTAGCCCTAGCTACGGGGTATTTATCATACTTTCGTGGCTGCTCTTTGTAACACTTTTTCTGAGCTTTGGAGAATAGCAGAATCTGGTGTGCATCAGTGGACGCAGACACTATTTTCCGAATCACGTAAATGTATGTCTTGTGTATGCTTGATTTCTTCTTTATCTCGTTTATCTTTCTTTCTTAACAATTATAAATCAATAAAATGCTAACATGATCATACCATCTTCTGCTTGTACTTGTTTCGTATTTGCGTTCATTTTTTTCTTTTCTTTTGAATATTCCACAGCTACCTCAACATCCTTCCACTGCTTCACAACGACGGCCATGTGGCTGTTTCCCTTTTGGAATTCATTCAGTATATCATACAGCGGCATACAATCAGGGACCCTGCTAAAGAAAAACAGATAGTTCTGCAGTTGCTGACAAATGAAATTACAGAAAACATGTTTTATATAAAGGGAAAGGGCGTACCGTAAAGTGTGCCAAGAAATTTTTAAATTTTTTCAAAAGTAATTTTTAGTATAATAAAGTATTTAATATAATTAGGGATAATAGTGTCTTTTGGTTTATTCTAGGAGGTGACAGTTAAGTTTCCAAAATATCGTAAACCTGGGATAATGCATTTGATGATAATGATGATGTTGTTGAAACTTAGTTTGGAACAAAAAAGTTAATGGCTGTTAAAGGTTTTTTGAGTTGCGAGTAACTTTGAAACAAATAATCAACTAATAAATATCATACCTCGGAATCTTCCTTATAGTTAGTTCTGTAATTGGTGTTTCATCTTCAGGATGGCGCATGATCAAATTTTTAACCTGAAGTTGAAAAAAAAAATGGAATGTGGTCACATAAAACAAAGGTAAAGCAAGGAGACGGATTTTTGCTATTATTATTTCAAAAATGTACGAAAATAAACAAAGGGACAAAAACTGCAGGTAACAAATTATATCAAAACACCTCATTAATTTGTTAAAGATAGTTACATTCTATAGGGCTGTAAACGATCCGAGCCAAGCTAAGCTTTGCCCAGCTAGGCTTGGGCTTGTAAACCTTGATCAAGGCTCAGGCTCGACTCAAGCTCATTAAGATAATGAGCTTTTTATTGGGCTCACCGAGCCTGAGCCAAGCTAGCTTGGATCGTTGACAGCCCTGACATGCTACACTTGACAGCATAACCACAATGTGCTTAAACAACTAAAATGTAGCATCTCAACAGAAACTGTTTATTATGCGCAATCTAGTTCTTCAGCAAGGCATGCTGATGAAATCCATGTCAGTGTTAAACTCAATATTCTAAGATTCGAGTCCCCAGTTTACCTGATATATGGTCCTTGTGAGTGGGGTCATCTATCTGGGGTTTACCCTGCCCCCACTAAGTGGGGTCTCGGGGGTTCCACGTCACCAAAAAAAAAAAAAAAATCTAAGATTCTTAAAATCAGTATTCAATAAC